>PISX010015827.1:0-48257 GCA_004024625.1 Mellivora capensis
TCATTTACAATTGCACCCAAAACTATAAGATACCTAGGAATAAACCTAACCAAAGAGGCTAAAAATCTATACTCAGAAAACTATAAAGTACTCATGAAAGAAATTGAGGAAGACACAAAGAAATGGAAAAATGTTCCATGCTCCTGGATTGGAAGAAAAATATTGTGAAAATGTCTGTTACCTAAAGCAATCTACACATTTAATGCAATCCCTATCAAAATCCCATCCATTTTTTTCAAATAAAAGGAACAAATAATCCTAAAATTTATATGGAACCAGAAAAGACCTCAAATAGCCAAAGAAATATTGAAAAAGAAAGCCAACATTGGTGGCATCACAATTTTGGACTTCAAGCTCTATTACAAAGCTGTCATCATCAAGACAGTGTGGTACTAGCACAAAAACAGACACATAGATCAATGGAACAGAAGAGAGAGCCCAAAAATAGACCCTCAACTCAATGGTCAACTAATCTTCGACAGAGCAGGAAAGAAGGTCCAATGGAAAAAAGACAGACTCTTCAACAAATGGTGCTGGGAAAATTGGACAGCCACATGCGGAAAAATGAACTGGACCATTTCCTTACACCACACACGAAAATAGACTCAAAATGGATGAAGGACCTTGATGTGAGAAAGGAATCCATCAAAATCCTTGAGAAGAACACAGGCAGCAACCTCTTCGATCTCACCTGCAGCAACTTCTTCCTAGGAACATCGCCAAAAGCAAGGGAAGCAAGGGCAAAAATGAACTATTGGGACTTCATCAAGATCAAAATGTTTTGCACAGCAAAGGAAACAGTCAACAAAACCAAAAGACAACTGACAGAATTGGAGAAGATATTTGCAAACGACATATCAGATAAAGGGCTGGTATCCAAAATCTATAAAGAGCTTAGCAAACTCAACAGCCAAAGAACAAATAACCCAATCAAGAAATGGGCAGAGGACATGAACAGACATTTCTGCAAAGAAGACATCCAGATGGCCAATAGACACATGAAAAAGTGCTCCACATCACTCGGCATCAGGGAAATATAAATCAAAACCACAATGAGATACCACCTCACACCAGTCAGAATGTCCACAATTAACAAGTCAGGAAATGACAGATGTTTGTGAGGATGTGGAGAAAGGGGAACCCTCTTACACTGTTGGTGGGAATGCAAACTGGTGCAACCACTCTGGAAAACAGTATGGAGGTTCCTCAAAAAGTTGAAAATATAGCTACCCTATGACCCAGCAATTGCATTACTGGGTATTTACCCTAAAGAGACAAATGTAGTGGTCTGAAGGGGCATGTGCACCCAAATGTTTAGAGCAGCAATGTCCACAATAGCCAAACTATGGAAAGAACCTAGATGACCATCAACAGATGAATGGATAAAGAAGAGGTGGTATATATATACAATGGAATACTATGCAGCCATCAAATAAATGAAATCTTGCCATTTGCAACGACGTGGATGGAACTAGAGGGTATTATGCTTAGCAAAATAAGTCAATACTAGAAAGTACTTAGCAAAATAAGTCAATACTAGAAAGACAACTATCATACGATCTCCCTGATATGAGCAAGTGGGATTGCAACATGGAGGGTTTGGGGGTAGGAAAAGAATAAATGAAACAAGATGGGATTGGGAGGGAGACAAACCATAAGAGATTCTTAATCTCACAAAACAAACTCAGGGTGGTCTGGGGGATGGGGGTTGGGAGTGGGTGATGGGGTTAAGGACATTGGGGAGGTATGTGCTATGGTGAGTGCTGTGAAGTGTGTAAACCTGGAGATTCACAGACCTGTGCCCCTGGGGCTAATAATACATTACATGTTTATTAAAAATAAAATAATTATTAGGGGTGCCTGGGTGGCTCAGTGGGTTAAGCCGCTACCTTTGGCTCAGGTCATGATCACAGGGTCCTGGGATCGATCAATGGGATCCATTGGGCTCTCTGCTCAGCAGGGAGTCTGCTTCCCTTTCTCTCTCTCTGCCTGCCTCTCTGTCTACTGTGATCTCTCTAGGTCAAATTAATAAATAAAATCTTAAAAAAATAATTATTTAAAAAAAGAATGAAAGATAAACTTGTATTATTGAAATTAGAGCATACTATATAACAATAAATAGTCTGTTTTTATTAGTGGCTTTCTTAAAAATGGTGAATATATTTCTTGAAGAGTCTTTATGGCATGAACACTACCTTTTGCCAACATTCTATTAACTTCCTTTAAGTTGATTTGCAGTGACTGCAGATAAGTTATTCTATAGGTTAACCAGTGAAATATTTCAGCCTTGTTACCACCTGTTACTCCCAACCTTCAGTTACACTTAGTAGTGTTTCCCATTTTTCTATTTGGTCACAGGTAGAATGGCAATCATGTGCACTTGGTTAATAAATGATTCTAAGAGTCATTAAAGAAAAAACATATTAGATAGTAGCCTGATTTGATATAACTGTGATATTATCTGAAATAAAAAGTTATTTTTTTCAGTAATACCATTACCTGAATTTTAGATTCTTTAAGAAATCCCATCATGCTTGATGTACTTAAGAACTATAATTAAGTTTTCTTCTTTATTACACATTGAACCATTACTTAAACATTACTTTATTAGTTATTGCAAAAAGAAAAAATCCTTTATGAAAAGTGATAGTTAACGGAGGTGCTAATACATTTTAAATTGTATCATATTTTTAAAGTTTATTCTTTCATGTCTCTATTAAGAAACTTAAAATTGGTTTAATTCTATTGAATTGAAATATACTAATTGCTTAATATTATAGTAGATATATATTTATCTATCTAGGTCTTTTATCCATGTTTCTGAAACTCCTCATTCTTTTAAATTCTATTCAATTTTATTTGCACAAAAGATGCTTTTATTTTCCTGTTTAATTGTTTTTCAGTTTTTGTTCTTTTCAAAAATAATTCCTTAGTGAGTTTTTGTTTTGAGTATTTTATTGTTATGGATGATTCATAATGTGAAATATCTTACATTAATCATAGGCAATGTTTCTTCAGTTTTAGCCTTCTTACCTAATCAGCTTAACCTCTTTTCAGGAACAAAACTCAATTTGGGATCTTCCTATACATATTGTTAATTGCTTTCAAAAAATTTATGGTTATCTAAAATCACCCAGCTTATTCATTTCCCTTGCTTTCAAAATGGCATCATCTGGATAATTACCCTTAGCTAAGCAGTTCTTCTGTACATTATTAATATTGTACAATAGGCAAGTAGTATTAAATATGATTCTCCAAGTATATTTTTTATACCTTATGAAGTTCACTTTAGATATTTTTGGCATTTACAACATAGTATAACTTTTAAATAGATAACTCAAATTCCTTGATGAATTGTTGCATTTTTTCCTAATATGGGAGTAACTACTTAATCACATAAAGGCGAAAGGTATCACTTCTCAGCATATATCTCATGTTTCAAGACAGTTGCATGATTTAAACATTTCCCAATATTTTCTTCACTTAGCCTTTTTATAAGCTGCCTTACATTCTCTACATATTTATTTCCATCAGTGTGACTGTATAGGTTTATCACATCACTAATTACTCTATTTAAAAAGTAAACTCATTATCATTTGATTTGAATTTTTCTCTTTACCATCATTTTGATTAAAATAGAGAAATCTAAAATGTAATTTTCTAAAAGAAAAACAAAAATTAAAGTAAGAAACTTTAGCAACAGATGCTTCAAGAACTTCATCGCTTGGTATATATGCTTTCTTTATTCATTCTGTGGTACTTGAAAATAAAACTTTTTAAAAAATCCTACAATCTTGAAATAGCAAAAGACAAAGAAAGCACCAAGAAAAAAAAGAAAGAAATCCAAATACACACAATAATAATTAAAGTTCTTTCCCCAGTGATCCCCTAAATTAATGGTACAGCATTCACACAGCTGAGTTCCTATTTCTCTCTCTTGTCTTCTATTTCTCTGTGACACTTGGTACCATTCTTACATGAGTTTTTTCTTCTTTAACTATTTTTGATGGACTTTTCATTGCCAGGGGGGTGCTTGGCTGGCTCAGTGGTTAACATATGCAACTCTTGATCTCAGGGTCATATATTCAAGCCCCATGCTGGGCATGGAACCTACTTAAAAACAAAAAACAACAACAAAAAAACCTTTTGGTTTCCAGTCTTCTTATCTATTTCAATTACCCTGTATTTGTTATTCAATTTGTAGACCACTGTTCCTTCTGAAAGAAAAAGTATAGAAATTCAAAATAGTTTCCAAGATTCTTAGGTGCAAGTTCCTCTCTGTTTACTGAATGGAAGTCCTTATTGATTTAAGGATATTTGAAGAAAATCAGTAAGTTCAATTGCTCTAAATGGAAACTAGCTCCTACAAAACCTTATTTGCTTAAGAATTGGCTACACAGCTGTTACATAGTAGTCAAACCCACCTACTAAAATAGTGTATATATGATTTGCCTTTTGGATTCTATTTTCCTGTCTTTTCCCACATGAAGCCCTCAGATATGTAAACATACTTATTGAGGGTATATTTTTTATTAATCCTTATGATACAGTAAAAATAATTCTATTTAAATGCATGTGAGATTAAGTGAGGGCAAGTCTCTGTCTTGATTGTGGTTGTCAGGTGCCAAATAAATAGTAGTGGATTAATTAATGGACTGTACAAAAATAATCAATTGCCTCAATCAATTTCCTAAATGTATAAAACCAAATTAACTAGACAATTCTGTTAAAATGAACTAATATGTAACTGCTGTGTAGTCAGTATAAATCAGTGATGGGCAGTGGGCTGGCTATTGGCCACCTGTCTCAAGTCTGGATGCAGAATCTGTCTGTGGTCTAATTTCAGATAGGATGCTTAAGTTCATAAAAGAAAAGGAGGAGGAATTCAGTGAATAGCCAAGATATACAAACAAACAAACAAAAAAAGACTTTCCATAAAAATCACCTTTGACCAAGAAAAGAATCCTTTAAGAATGTGTTAAATTTGGGGGCACCTGGGTGGCTTAGTCAGTTAAGCATCCAGCTCTTGATTTTTTGGCTCAGGTTAAGATCTCAGGGTTATGAGATCAGACTCTGCACTGGACGTAGAGCCTCTTAAGAGTCTCTCTCATCCTCTCCCTCTCCCCCTGCCCTCCTCTCTCTCTCTATCTCTTTGTCTCCAACCCCCCCCCCCCAAAAAAGGAGTGTTAAAAGGCATCTGTGCAGATGAATTGTGGCAGGGTATGGAATTAGGGAGGTTGGGAATTATCCAGGAAAACTCCCCCGTGGAAAGACTAATACAAAGAAAAACCCCTAGTCCCAGTCCAATCCATAATAATAACACATCATCTTCTGGTTTGGAAAATAAGGATGAAAGCACTGTCATGGCCTGTATAATTGGTCTTTGCTTCCACTAATAATCCCACAACCATTTGGAATTATGCAATAATCCCACAACCATATGGAAAGGGAGGTCCATGATGGAGAAGGTCTACTTGGTCATTTCAGGACTCCCAGTGTCTAACACAATTGTTGTCACATGGTAAGAACTCAGCAAATGGGTTATGGGTGGAAATGAACATATTCCAGGCACACCTCTGATCCTAATAGGAAAGTGACATGATTCATAAAGTTACTTGAAATATCTGAACATATTTCTCTACCTGCAAAATGAAAAGGATAATACTTATTTATTGTTTCTTAGATGCCAAATGAAAAAGAAAGTGAATATACTCTGTGAACTCAGAATATACAAAGTCTAAAAAGTGAGAATACTCCTCTGTCTCAAATATGCCTACTTTTAAAATTTCCTACATTTTAGTAGCTTTGTTGAGGAATAATTAACATATAATAAACTGCAAATCAAGTTTGATAAATTTTGGCATATGTATACACTTCTAAAAACATCACTACAATGAAGATGAGCATATCATCACCCCCAAATGTTTCCTCATGCTCTTTGGTTTTTCCTTTCTCCTACCATGTCCCCTTCCCCCACCCTACATCACTATAAGTGAGTTTCTGTTTTCCAGATCCCTATATAAATTCTAGGGTATAGAGCCTTATAGCACATACTCCTTGGTTTTTTGTTATTCTTCTGGCTTCTTTCACTCACTGTAATTATTTTGAGATTCAGCCATGTTTTAGGATATATCAATAGTTCATTACTTTTTACTGCTAAGTATATTCCATTGTGTGCATATACCATAATTTGTTTATATATTTAAACGTCTATGGCTATTTGGGTTATTTCCATTTAGGAAATAAGTGAAGTAGCTACAGCTATAGTGTGCAAGTTTTTTGGCAGACATGTCTTTGTTCACAGACATGTTCTTTTGGGCAAGTATCTGGAGTGGAATTCTGGACAATATGGTAGACATTTGTTTACTTTTTAAGAGATTACTACTGTTTTCAAAGTACTTGCATGGTTTTACATTTCCACCAGCAATGTATAAGTGTTCTAGTCTCTCTACTTTTACACCAACGTTTATATGGTCAATGCTTTTAGCTTTAGCCATTCTCCTGGCTATGTAGTACAACTGGTGTAGCTTTAACCAATATTCCTAATAAGTAATGCTATTGAGCATCTTTAATGTCCTTATTTGGCAGCCATATTTTAGTGAAGTATGTTTAAATTGTTTTTCCACTTGTTATTGGTTGTTATCATACTATTGAATTTTGATAGTTTTTTTACATATTCTGGAAACAAATCCTTCATCATATATGTTATTTATAAATATCTCCTCCTAGTCTGTGGCTTGTCTTGTCTTGTCATGCTCTCAAAATACATTTTAAAAAGCACAAACTTTTAATCAAAACTTGAAATCAAAACCAAAGCACATTTGTGCAAAGTGATAAACTGATTCTAAAATTCGTAAGGGAATGCAATGGGCCTAGTAGAAAAAAAGTAGCAATAAAAGAAGAACAATAAAGTTGTAGGACTAATACTACCTAGTAGATTTATTTTCAAGGCAGTATAGATTTGCCATAGTGAAAAATATAGATCAATGAAACAGAATAGTGTCCACAAATTTATTCACACAGTTGTGAGCAGCTGATTTTTGACAAATTTGCAAAACAATGCTGTGGAGAAAGCATAGTGGTTTCAACAAATGGCGCCAGAAAAAGTGAGTTGTCATATTTTCTTTAACAAAAACTCTAATCCATGACTTGCACCATAACCAAATTAAATCAAACCTACACAGCTTCTCTTTAAAAAAGGTAGTAGAAAATTTTATACCCTTGAGCTAACAATAATTTTAAGTGTAAGTTTAAGTTTTGACACATCTTATTCTCAATAACATTCATGTTGAAGCATTTCTTATTTATTGTCATTGTGATTTCAGGTCAAGTTTGTTAGTTATGGTTTTCATTTTCCCATATCACTTCTGATTTTCTCTATTTTTTTTTTTTGGTACATTTATTCTGTCACTGGCCAAGAGAGGTTGCTACAATTTCACATTATTATCCTGGACTTTTCTATTTCTTGTTTTAATTTTATTATTTTTTTACTATAAAGCAAATTTATGGAAATACAATTAGTATACAATATTACTGGACATATTTAATGTGTACAACTTGATGAATTTTTGGATATATATGATTACACCCTTGAAACCACTACCACCATCAGGGTAAAAAATACATCTATCACCTCCAAAAATTTCCTTCTATCCCTTTGGTATTTTGTGGGATTTTTGTGTGTGTGTGTGGTGTCTACCCTCTTAACAGATTTTAAGTGTATAATACTGAATTGTTACCTGTAAGCACTGAGTTGTACAGTAGATCTCTGAAACTTTTTCATCTTGCATAACTGAAAGTATATTCCCCTTGAAGAACTCCCCACTTCACCTTCTCCTCCACCTTGGCAGCCACCATCCTATTCTCTGTTTCCATGAGTTTGACTATTTTTTTTTTAAGATTTTATTTATTTGACAGAGATCACAAGTAGGGAGAGCAGCAGGCAGAGTGAGAGGGGAAGCAGGCTCCCCACTGAGCAGAGAGCCCGATGTGGGGCTCGATTCCAGGACTCTGGGATCATGACCCGAGCCGAAGGCAGAGGCTTTAACCCACTGAGCCACCCAGGCACCCCAAGTTTGACTATTTTATATATCACCTATAAGTATTTGTCCTTTTGCACCTGGCATAATGTTGCAATTTAGCATAACGTCCTCCAGTTTCACCCATGTTGCCTCACATGGTAAGATTTCCTCATTTTCCTCCACCTACTTCATTTCCTCCACCTACTTCACTTCCTCCTCCTTTTTCTTTTTCTCCTCTTCTTTTTTTCTTCTCCTTCTCCTCCTCTCCATTCTTCTTCAAAACATGAAATTGGAAAAGGGATCATATTGACAGTCTTTTTAGATAATTGTTGATATTTTTCTTTGCCACTATAATGAATCTCAACAAATAGTAGTTTCTTGAAGGTTAGTTGCAATGTGGAATCTGAAACCATATCATTATATTTTACATAGGCCATTACGTGAAAATCCATTGGTCTACTTACATTTTGAAAAAATTAATTTTACCATTGCATCTTTTGAAAATGTGCATTAGTGTTTTGTAAAATATTGGTTTGCTGAGTTATGCATATCTTTCAAACACTGATATGTTTTATTGTACAATATATTAAAATTAATATTTATAATTATTATTACCAGTCTGATCTGAAAGTGCTGGTGGGCTGGCTATAAGGTCTACATTAATATATATAAGTTTCCAATCATTCTAATTTTTTGTGAAAATTCAAATTTTGTTATTGGCAACAAACACTCTTGATTTTCTTGAGGTTGTAGTTTGCCTTATTCTTAAGTAAATGCCTACCTGACACCTAGTTTAAATTATCATATTTCCTTTTCAGTCATTCTTTCAAGTAAAAATAATGTTTAAGGAGAAAGTGGCTAGTTTAGCTCACAACCCAAATAATTACACACATGCTTGATGGTTTCATTAAAATAACCACCATACTTTGGTGTGCAAGAGAATAGCTTTATGTGGGCTTCCCATTTCATCAAACAGGATATTAATAATGTCTACTCAAGGGCGTTCTTAAACAAAATTGGTTTTTGTTTATTTGTTTTCCTTTGAGTGTATGGGAAGAACACAATTGTTTCTGATATTATTTGGTGTCTCTGATATGATTCAAACCAAAATACTAGCATTCCTTTTGCAGAGTAAAATCCAATACAATGAAAATAATAAATAAGGTCTTAGGATGAGAAAAATAGCTTTGATTTTTTTGGACCCCCCAGAAGCTTCTCAGGGATCACCCAGGGGTTCACAGACTACACTTGAAAACATCTGCCCAGACGTTACAACATTCATATTTAACACATTAAATTCAACTGTCAGTTAAAACCATTACCACATCCCCGATAATACAAGGACTTTAGAATACTCTAATTCTACTTACCCCTCTAATATCTTTTATACTATTAGTAGCATATATCTGAATATGTATTTGTCTGCAAAACCTATAAGAGGTTGTTACTGCTTTGTACAGAAAATTTTACTTTGGATTTATCCACATGTTTAGCTTCCACTGTTCTTTATTTTTGTTACATATTTGTATTTCTATCAGGAATCAGTTTTCTTTGTCTTCAGTACTCCCTCTGGAAGTTCTCAGTGAGCTGCAAAAAATTAATTCCCTAGTCTCATATTTTTGAGCACATATTTATTTTGCCTTTATTTTTATTAGAGTATTTTAACTGGAAGTAAGATTTTAGATGGTCATTTATTATTTTTATTAATTGTTATTATTATTATTACTATTATTATACTCTAAAGATGTCATTCTGTTGTCTTATGGTTTCTATCATTTCTCAATCCTATCTGGGTATTGACCCCCACTGTCTAATGACTTCATAGAGTTGTTTTGTTTGTTTCTTTTTTGTTAGTTCAGTGTTTTATCCAACTTTATTAGTTGTTCTTGGCAGGGCTTTTTTTCTCATACAATCTACTCCATCATAGCTGGGAATAGAATTTGCTTCTAATTCATTTTTTAGTTATAAAGTAAAATAAATAATGGAAGAAATATTATATCTAATTTTAAACGCATTTAAATTATTTTAAGTGTTCAGGTACCACAATATTTGTTTGACCTTGACTATTAGAAGACTTGAGGGGAAAATATCAACCACATTTAATCTGTTCACACATTACTTCCTGTGGTTCTAAGGCACAAAGCTGAAACTTGTCTTTGTGTCAGACTCTTATGCTTTGGAATGAATCATTTTGATAAACTTTTAGTCATAAATATGTAAGCCAAGTACCTTTGTATTGTGTTGGCAGCAGGGCCAAACATTGGTTGAGTAAGAAAAATGTCAATTCTATAAAAGAAGTTGGTAAATACTTCCAGAATAGTGTGAAAGGTTATACCAGTTTGAATAGAGCAAAATAGGCAGCCCAGCAGAGGGATAATTTGTGAGTAACAGGGGATCTTTAGCATCCTATGGTAGAAGTCTGAGGAAGGAGCCAGAAGGAAGTAAGGAGCTAAATGTGGGGGTATCCATGGAGGAAATGGACTAGTACCAAAGGGGTAAAAGATAAATAGCCAACAAGAACCTCCCAGTATAACTGAAAAACCAATGAACTGCAAGGGAGAAGTTGGCTAGACAAATTTTAATACATAGTTCATTTCTTCATTTTAATTTCTTAATGATATTATCCAAAGGGACTATACTACTGACCTTTCAAAGTACCATTCACTGTAGGTAGACATTTTTAGAGGCACAGAAAATCAGAGATGAAGTCACTTGATGTTGCCTGGGAAGGGCAGCTCACAACCCAAGATGGAAAAAAAAAAAAAATCAAGAGATGACTGTCTTCCCTAAAGATTCTAGGAATTACTGGAGGAAGTTATTGGACTTGAGTTATTTTATTTCAATACAAAAAGAAATGGTAACCTCAAAAGGATAGGAAATGTGGATCCACTTGTTTTAATGTCTATTGAAATAAGGACCAAAGTAGAGAATTACATAGAATAAGTTTCATGGAAAGACATTTTATACTTGAAGAAATCATAAAAAATCCATATGCTTTTAAAGAATAATAAAATATGCAATGCTTATAATGAATATGTCTAATTAAACTCGATATCCATTTTTTTCTATTTTTAGTGTTAGAAAAATGAAGACTCTTCAATGTCATGCTATACCTTTGCAAAAAAATAGTTCATATTGATATTAACACCAAGAGCTGCCTAGAATGAACTGGCCTCTGGTTACAACTTCTAATATCTAAGTTAAGTAACTTTTTAGTTATGCTCTTTTCTGTGGAACCACAAAATGACAAATCTCTAAAATTTGAAAACTTTAAAGCATTGTTTAAAATTGATTTATAGTGTAAAACTCTATATACTATTAGAAGGAAAGGTAAGATTTCTTCTCTCTCATTTGTTCTTCTTAAAAATATCTGCAAATTTAAAAGCAATTTTTGTCATTTGGAAAAATAGAATGAAGCAAAATAATAATAATGCTTTTCTTTTTTCATTTGCTCAAAATCCTCTACCACTTTCATACTACTATATGCACGTTATACTAAACCACCAGAGGAAATTTTTTTTTTTAAGAGTCAACCAACTAATTGTTTCAATCCTACATATGTCTTTTTGTAATGATTTGGCTGTATTTTTTCACAAAGGAATTAAAGAAACAGGTTTATTTGGTGTAAAACTACTATTTTATACTTTAAATATTCTAATTGTAATATGGGGAATTCTACCTCTCTCTCAACAAACATATATTTGACATATGTATATAAGTCAGATATGCATACATTCATCTAATTTCACATATTTATGCCCCTATGGTCCATATTAATATAAATAAATATAGATATAACAAATATGACTTCTATAGGTTCCTAATTTCTATAGTTTTATTTTCAGTCCTGTGCACATGTACAATTCAATGCCATTTATTAATCAACCATTAGAAGTGTGTTCTATGTTGAAGCAGCCATGGCCTTTGTTCCATGTCACTTGTGTTGGCTTAGGCTGACACACAGCTACAAGGCATGACGGATCAAAATAATTAAAGTTCCAATCATTTACCTTTCTATGTTCAGTGTCAACTCAGCTAGCCTTCCTCCTAAGTTTTGTTTTGTTTTTTTTTTGTTTTAGGATTTTATTTATTTATTTGACAAAGAGATAGAGAGCGTGCACAAGTAGGCAGAGTGGCAGGCAGAGGAAGAGGGAGAAGCAGTTTCTCCGCTAAGCAGGAAGCCCAATGTGGGGCTGGATCCCAGGACACCAGGATGGTGACTTGAGCTGAAGGTAGCCACTTAACTGACTGAGCCACCCAGGCGCCCGCAGCCCCAAGTTCTTGTATTTTAATATCGGTTTGGGGGCTTGGGGGAGGTTGTGCATGCATGCACACACACCTGCATATGTATGTAATTGGAAACAACAAAGAAGTGTCAATACTTGAGCTGTATTTCTAGAATTTTTCAGCATTTTCATTTAAGGTTTGCTTATGTATTATTAAATCTGTTAATTATTATGATATTTTTTATAAAAACATTGACTTATAATGAATTTACCTTTCACCCAAGTTTGGGACTGTCTTGCCTTAGTATGTAAGATGAGAATCATCAGTAAGTAGATTTTATGTCTGTATATAGAATGATATATGTTGGGTGAAATTTTGCATGTTCCTCTGAACAATCCTTTGCATTAAGCCAGATAAATATGAGTCCATCTATGAAAGTTATTTACATAATCAACTCCTTATTGACTTCTCAGATAAAGACCTGGTTTATAATCTAATTTAGATCTCTAACAGTTATCTTTTCTAATTCAAGAAGGTAAATTTTTTAAAAAGGTAAATAATTTGTTTAGGTGAAAAATTGAGTTTTCCAATGGAAGTTCACTGCAATCACATGGTGTTCAGTTGTATTAGCCAAGTTGATGGACTCCAAGCAATCTTAAACATTACTATTTAATAATTTCTATTCTCTAGATGATGGCACCTCAGATTTTAGCCATGTTTACATTTGAATGGCATAAGCAACACCACATTAACATTTACCACGGGAATGTATTCAATGACACCAATTAATCACCTCCACTCCCACATCTTGGTTTTACACCGTGGCTTTATCTTGTTTGATCTTGGAATACTCTTACTTAAGCATATGCAAGTATGGTAACAAAACTTTTTAGATATTTGTCCTTACTCAATTTGATGTTATTTGGCAAACATCTCATAATTTTCTAATCTTTTTTATTCATTATTTTTTGTTTTCTTGTTTAGTAGCAGCTTAGATAGAAAGGAAGTGTATTTCTAAAATATCTACTAAAAAGAGAACCCAAATAGTAGCTTATCTACTTATATAACTATTATTCAGAAAGAATAAAAGATCAGTGGAATTATACCCTCAATAAAGCCATATCAATAATAATGCAGTCATTGTTAGCATTTGATTAGTGTCATGCATTAATTGTTTTTGTTGATTGATGGCTTTAGGACAATATATGTGTTCCAAGTTTCCTACATGAAACATTCTTTTGATCCTGAAAGTTATCTTGTTAGAATCTCCCAGCTTCTGGCAGTCAGTTGCTAAAAGCAGCATGTTCATGTAGCTGTGGATACCACAGAACTTTAAAGTAGCATTTTGTCAACAGGACTCCAAGTCACGTCTGATAAATTAATAAGGCAGGATTATCTTCATAGAGATACTTTTTCTTTTAAAGTCATTCAAAGATCACTAAACGCATTATTTTTTTGCTTACCATTACACAGAATTCTCTACAGATTTCCTGGCTTTTTAGTTAGGTTGACATTTCTGGTCCATGAAAAGCAGTAGTAAAAGCTATATTTGCCAGACTTTTCATAAACCCCTTGAGTGTGTAGAAAGAAAAGTGGATGATTCATAAATGTTTAGTGTGTGTATGTGTGTGGGTGTATGTCTGTCTACACACATATATCATCTATCTTTTTATTTAGATTTGCAAAATATGGATATAGAAACAAAAGTAAAATTTTCAACTGATCTCATAATTTTTCAAAAGATAAAGGACATTTTAATGAAATTTGTGGGATAGATTTAATTTCAGAATAAAAATACAGACTTCTTAAAGTACTGACAAATGGCAAACTTACTCAACAATATATTTTAGAGCACCTGTATTTTAAATAAAAAGTCCAATGATACAATATTGATCTGGGTATGAATTTGAAAGTTTAAGCATCTGTATTTGACAAAGTAATAATATCATATAAAAGCCTTACCTTTTTCAGATACCTCTTCCATCATTTTGTATTTTTAAAAAGTCACATCTAAGTATTTGCTAAATGTGAAAACTGTAATTAAATTTAAACTATTCTGGACTTAAAAAAATATAAGAAATAGCCACAGATGTGACCCATAACAGTGGCTCTTTTGCCTCTCCTTCTCTAGAACTTGTATCTATAGCTCTTTTTCTTTTTTTTTTTTTTAAGATTTATTTATTTGACAGAGATCACAAGTAGGCAGAGAGGCAGGCAGAGAGAGAGGAGGAAGCAGGCTCCCTGCTGAGCAGAGAGCCTGATGTGGGGCTCGATCCCAGAACTCTGGGATCATGACCGGAGCCAAAGGCAGAGGCTTTAACCCACTGAGCCACCTTGGTGCCCCTATAGCTCTTTTTCAATTCTTTATGATATTGACTAGGACAGCCAGCACTGTATCAAATAGCTATGTGATAATGAGTATCTTATTTTGCACATCTAGATAAAATTCCTCTGAGATTTTACTAGTGAATTTAATGAAGCTCTTGGTTTAAAATAAGTTGTCTTTATCACCTAAAGAAGATTTCCATTCTTATTTATAAATTTTTATTAGGAATGATTGTTGAATTTTATCAAATGTCAGTTCTACATATATTCAAATGTTTTTAGGATTTTAATCAGCTTGTTATAAACCTATTAATAAATTTTCTTATGTTAAATCATTTTCCTATCCGTAGGTTTAATTTGGATTGAATGTAATGAGATATTCCTAACATGGGAATCACTTTTCACTGTCTTAAGTTTTAAGCATTTATTAATATTAAAGATTGATCTTTAGTATTCTCTTGGATTTTTTAATTTAAAGATTAAGATTATATTAATTCCTTATAATCCATAGGAAAGCTCCCCATCTTTGTACGTACTCCTAAAGATGAAAACACACTCCTCTTTCTTTCTCCATTATCTCAATTTTAATCCCTGTAAAATAAAGAATGGAAGATAGAAATGTGTGATAATACAAAGTTAAATCTGACTATAATGAAGAAATTGAGGCCAATTTAATAAGTTAAAACTTTCCCTTGTTGCACCTACATAAGCAACTAATACTCAGTACTAGTAGTCTTGATTGCTTTATAGTGTTGGTTGCTATGAAATAAGGTACCACATCAATACATAACATGAGAAACTAATCTGAGAAATAGTCCCAGATGACTTTCTTATTGACACTCAGTGTATCCTGGGAGTACACCAATTCTTCCAAATATCCATATATATTTATTAGAAGCATAAAATTCTGTGCAGTCATTTGCATTTTCCATTTTAAAAGATACAACTCCTATACAGAATTAATATTCATTCTTTCTGCTGACTTGCATCAATATATTATATCTGCTAAATTTTAATGCTATTTGGGGGGTTAAACTTGCTTAAACATAACCAAAGGCCTTGCTTCTTAAACTTTCCTTTTCTCACAGACAACATTGAGTATCTGATCCAAGTTCTTCACCTTTCGATAGGAAAAATGAACATAAGCCTAAAATTGTACATTAAGTGCTAAGGTTTTTATCAATCCATTATAACTCATCAAGAAGCCCCAAGTTAAATACATGTGACCTCAGAATCATTAACTATTTAAATGGTCTTCAGATACTTTATCTTCAGTAGGATTGATTGAGAATAGAATTTAAAATTTCACCCCAAATATACTTTTTATGCCATTGATAATAAATAGTGTAACTTTTATATCAAGTATATGGAAAAATTGTCAGAGAAAGTGGCATACTTTCCACAAGTATATCTTTTTAATCTTAGAGTACAATAAAAGTTCTCCTGGAATTGTAAAAATGAAAACAACTGTATCTTTTTTCTACTGTGCGATATTAGACCTCACCTAATCTCCAAAGTATGCATGCCTTTTATATGAATATGTGCATGAATGTATCCATTTCTTTATCATACTCCCATTTACTTAACAACTAATTTGGAGTCACATTAAACCTGGTTATGTGAAGGAATATTGTCTGTATTTAGTTTGTCCTCATTTTTAATTTAGAAAAATGTTGAGGTTCTACAAATCTGATAGATTTTCATCTTGACTAACTTCTAAATTTAGGTATCAAAATTTTTGTTGTTGGGGCACCTGAGTGGCTCAGTGGGTTAAAGCCTCTGCCTTCAGCTCAGGTTGTGATCCCGGAGTCCTGGAATTGAGCCACGCATCATCGGACTCTGCTCAGCAGGGAGCCTGCTTCCCTTCCTCTCTCTCTGCCTGCCTCTCTGCCTACCTGTGATCTCTGTCTGTCAAATAAATAAATAAAATCTAAAAAAAAATTTTTTTTGTTGTGCATATAATCTATGCCCACGTCTTCCATAAAATAACAAACTGCACTCCACTTGTAAGTGCAGTTACCTCTCTATACATATATCTCATTTTTAATGCTGTTTTAAACTCCTGGAAAAAAAAAAAACATGTATTTTTTATTTATTTTCTATGTGATGAGAAATATAATGCCTCTGAACTATCATCCCACATTTGTTCTCTTGCACACACACACACACACACATACAGATCTTCTGTAAATTCTGGTATTTTTATGGTACTTTCTATTTATAATTTTTGGTAGGTGCATGAGGATAAAGGTACTGAATGATGCAGAGTATTACTGAAGCTAGGTGAAGACAGCCATTTTAGAACCTAGAGACTGAATGTACCAGGAAAGTGTGCATACATGCCTCGAATCTACAGAAATCTGAGTTTGGAGCACTTCATGCTTCACCATGGGATTGAGAAACTGGGGATTTGAAACAATCTCATTACTTGTAGGTTATGAAGGAGATATGTTTAATATTGATATAATTTTAGATATAAGAAATCAGTTTTGGGCTATAGACATTCATGGGTTCTGTGCTATCACCCAGTGTTTCTTACAAAACAAACCTTTTGCACATATAAAGTTTCAGTAATTAAAAACATTTAAAGCAATAGGTTTAAAGTTAGAAATATATGTAATAAAATATAATCATCAAGAACTATCCAGATAAGTCATTTTTTTCAATATGTTTACCAAAATCATTTGTACATTTCAAAGAATTGTGTTTTTGCCATTAGTAATTGGTATACAAACTCAACTTTTCATCATATTTTGAATGTAGTTGTGAAGTATTTGTATAAATATGTTATTTAAATTTCTAGTGCTTTTATGTTTTTTCTTTCCGTGTATTTTTAGGAGCTAAGATCCTCTGATGTACATGGACAATTGGTAATTTGCTTCTTTGAAATGAAGGCCAATTGACTAAATAGAGTCTCAATGTTTTGCTTGTGCTACAATGCTGCCCAAATTTCTGCAAGCTTCAGAAGAAAGGTTTCAATTTGGAAAATGGATTTATATATATGAACCTATGAAAATCTGACATTGTTGTGTGTATGCACAAATAACATATTATATGCCAGATTTTTTTCTGGTTTCCTGTGGAAAAAATTCAATATTATATATAAATACAATATATATTTAAAATAGACTCCAATATGCCAGGCATTCTTATATACTTCTAACATATGTCACTCAGTATTCACATCATGAAAAAAGAATATTACTTAAACTAATTTTCCATCTCAAGGATGACAAAACTATAAAAGGGATAATGTTAACGAAATTATTCTTAACACCACTAAGTATAAATGTGCAGGTAGTATTGTGAGCCATCTGGAGCTCCCAATGGATGGCTATATACCCCCCCTCACACAAACACACAGACACTCCTTCTCTCTATGGGAAACAGAAAACATCTGTTTGGTTTTTTGAAAGGCTGCCAAGTATGCATTAGAGCAGGTAGCATCAGGTTAAACTGTGTAACCCAAACAAGCACTAATCGCATTTACCATATACACACTTTTTAATGACCATAATGTTTCATGTCAAAGGAACTTTTAAATATTGTTTTTGAAACACTAGAATTACATGCAATGGGAACAGTTTTAGGAGAAAATATACTGATAAGAGAAACTGCATTGAAATATTCAGAAAGTTTTAACTAGTTGTCACAACTTTGATTAGATTCTCTGGATTTTATATTTTTATTCCCCTTGTTTTTTTCCTTGCTGTTAAACATCTAGTCTCTCAAACTTTTTTTTTTAGATCATACTGGAATAAATTTGTGCCAAGATATTATTTAACCTCTTTCCTCCATTTATTTGGGCCCTTAGTACAAGAAGATAAATTTAGAAATCAATGGCACTGTTTCCTCAAGTCTAATGACTATAAATGGTATCATATGACTCAAATAATTATTGTCAAGGAAAACTATGTAATTTAAAATGTTACAAAGAAAACTAATATGCCAGAATATTTATCAGAAAGCCCAAATGTGCAGGTACAAACTTATCTGTAAAAAGTATATTTATTAGAGGACTACACCAATATTACAAATAAAAGAGTTTCTGATTATTTTATGTACAGTTTAAACAGTTCTCTTAATACCTTTTCTGAGACTTGCACTTATATTTTTATATCTATGGTTGAATCAGAATAAGAAGTTTAGAATATTTGTAATTTTTTCACTTCAGTAAATATCCAATTATAATATCATGTTTAACTATTATCATCTTGAAGAGCCATGCAATATTCTATGAATAGTTCTTCTATTTTGGATTACATACTGTATTTTTATTTTAGCATAATTCAACATTTTAGAAACTCAGTATTAGTCAAAGAGGGTCTGCCATATTCTGCCATATTTTCTTTCATGTTTCCTCCTTTGTTTTTTTAAATATTTTATTTATTTATTTGATAGAGATCACAAGTATGCAGAGAGGCAGGCAGAGAGAGAGGAAGAAGCAGGCTCCCTGTGGAGCAGAAAGCCCGATGTGGAGCTCACTCCCAGGACCTTGGGATCATGACCTGAGCAGAAGGCAGAGGCTTTAACCCACTGAGCCACCCAGGCACCCCATGTCTCCTCCTTTATTTTTTTTTTTTTTAGATTTTTAAAAAAGATTTTATTTATTTATTTATTTGTCAGAGAGAGAGAGAGAGACAGAGAGTGAACACAGGCAGACAGAGTGGCAGGCAGAGGCAGAGGGAGAAGCAGGCTCCCTGCCGAGCAAGGAGCCTGATGTGGGACGAGATCCCAGGACGCTGGGATCATGAACAGAGCTGAAGGCAGCCACTTAACCAACTGAGCCACCCAGCAGGTATCCCATGTTTCATCCTTTAAAAATATTTTCTATCAAGGATTATTTTTAAATTTCAAATATATTAAATTAAATATATTATATATTAAATATATTTCCTAAACAAAAGCATTTTCTTTCAAAATATTTAGTATGTTTAGAGACACCTCCACCTCTAACATGGAAGTTTGAGGAGCCTTACAGATTTCTCTCTAGTAAGACAACCATAACCGGTGAATATTACATAAAAATATAAAAACGCACTTAAAGTCTCTGGAAACTGTCCTAATGTCACATAGGAAAGGAAGAAACATTGATTGAAAACAAGCTCCTTAAATATTAAGAACAAGAGTCCTGGATTTAAGCCACTGAGCTTCTCCTTTTCCCTCCTGTTTCTTTACTCACTAAGATGAAAGCTCTACTCCTGGCAGATGTAGCCAAGAATACAGGATGCCCCCTCAGGCCATCCCAGTGTAGGGTAAGGTATCTCCCTGGGAAGGGCAGGCCAGAGGACTGAAATCAAGGGGCCTTTAGAGCAGATGCCTTGCTTACCTCTCACTGAGTCTGGTGGCCCTTGGCATTCTGTGGCTTGTGGATGCATAACTCCAGTTTCTGGTTCCACTTCCACATGCCTTTTTTACTTTTTGTGTCCTCTTATCTTATAAAGCCTTTGGATCTAAGATCCCTGCTAAATCTGGAATGATTTCATTGCTAGATCTTTAACTCCTTACAACTACAAAGATTCTATTTCCAAATACAGTCACATTCTGAAGTTCCCAATGGACAGAAATATTTGGGAAAACTGTTCAAGCTACTATATGCATGAAAATCTGAATAGTGGAAATTGCAGAAGTCAGAAACACTGGTTTGACTCCTTTTCCATGATTTACTGACTGTGGGATTTGGGCAAAATACTTAAAATGGTGAGCCTCAGAAATCTTACTGGGGGTTAAAAAATGGTGATCATGATTCCTACCTCAGAAAGTAATATGAGGATTGAAAATTATGCATATAAAATGCTTTCATGCTCTAACTTAGAAGTAAGAAATATTTGATAGATAAGAATTTTAAAAAATCGTTTATCAAAAGTAAAATTTTAATAATAATAACATCTGGATCAAGGCTTTGAATCCACATGTCCCTGACTCAAAAAACCTTTGTCTACAGATTTTGTGATTGTATTCTTCCGGTACATGTAGAATTGCATTAATATGTTAAGTCATACTAGAGGACTGTTCAGATGAGATCTTTTTAAGTAAAGTATGTTTATATTAATATTAGTTATGGTTTGTGGTTATTCCATTTAGGATAAGTTGTTAATGGCCTCTGATTCAACTTTGCATAAACAGGGCAAAGTGCTTATCATATGAAATCCAATTGGAGGGAATCCAGAACCACAAACCATGAATGATTCCAAAGAATCTCTTTCAAGGAAAATATATAGTCAAATGCTGATTAAAAGTAATAATCAAAATAAAAACACAATTTTATAAAATGGGAATCTGTATTATCTTATATTATTATTAGATCAGAAAATTTTTAAAAACTATGTTCAACGGGCTAGAATTAAGACAACAGAATTAGATATTAAATAATTGAGAAAATTTAATTCAACTAATAACTGGGGACATTTATGGTGATTTCACTGATACTTTTCTGAATATGCACGTTTTATAATTTTACTAATCAAACCATTTCACAATTTCCTTTGCTTCTTTCCTCTTACTTCATATTATCACGCTTTGTCACCTTCACGAGGTGGGGATCCTGGTGATCCGGGCTGAAGTGATGGGTGTACTACTGACTGATGATCAGTAGACCACTTTATTTCTTATAATCACTTATTTTATACCTTCCACAAGATCCGATTACAAACAGGATATAGATTTATGTGCAGTGCGTGGGGGGCTACTTGTGAGATGTGATTTATGTGCAGGCAATCAAGTGAGACAAGTGAACAACAATGATTATCTCTTAGCTTTAAATGACAAGGGCAAGTTAAGGATTCTCCACACTTATCAGGTCTATCTAAAGGATGACAGAAAAACACTCCAGGGATCCTCCCATGTTTATTCCGGTGTTGGCCCAGGAAGACTCTTCCCCTCCATTGCCTGGAGTTTTCTCACAGGATTCGACATGACCCCAGTCACATTGCCGAGGATCCGGGTTGTGTTCCAACAATGTTTAAAGAAAGTATATTTTGAATTTTAAGATTAAGTACAAGAGACTTTAATATTGTGCTTTTTCATGCATTGAAATGTAATATGACTGTTCAAATGAACTAAATCAACATGTATAACATGAATAAGATTCAGAAAACTAAGTTGAATGACACGAACAAGTTGCAAAAGGAATTATTACATATATGTAACAAGAAAATGGCAAAACTACATATTCCTTATATTTACAAAACTTGTGTATTAGAAGTATGAAGCATGAGTGAGACTGGGCACACCAATGTCGCGGTCATAATTACCTCTGAGGAGGTTAAGCGGAGAAAGGACTGGGAGTGTATGAAATGTTAGCTCTTAATATTTTATTTGACACAGAGAATGAGAGAAATTTGAAACATATATGGCAAAATATTAGCTCATTTCTGCTGTGGAATTTTCTGTATATTTTATATATATGATCATTTTTAGTATGACATAGATATAGCCATCAAATCAAGCTGGCAGAGTTCCTGTCTAATGAAAACAAAACAAGCAAAAGCAAAACTAAAATAAAATGTGTAGTGGTGCCAACCAAAACTAAAAACGTTTCTTCTTGTGTTGAACAATTACAAATCATATAACCAAATTCTTCTCTGCAATTTTAGAATAAGAGAAAAATGTCACTAATTTTCATACAGCCATTCTTCATTTTATTGTGTTTTGCTTTATTGCACTTTGCAGATCCCCATTTTTTACAAATTGAAGGCTGTGGCAACCTTGCATCAAGCACGTCTACAAGTCCCTTTTCTCCAACAACATTTGTTCATTTCATATTTCTGTGTCATGTTTTGGTAATTCTCATAATATTTCAAACTTTTCCATTATTATTATATTTGTGATGGTGATCTGTCATCAGTGATTTTTAATGCTACTATTATAATATCGGGTCAACATGAACCACATCCATATAAGACAGCACATTTAATAGATAAACGTTGTTTGTGTTCTGACTGATCCACAGACTAGACATTCCCCATCTCACTTCGTTCCTCAGGCCTCTGCATTTCCTGAGACACAACAATATTGAAATTGGGTAATGAATAACCTGACAATGGTCTCTAGGTGTTCAAATGAAAGGAAGAGTCCACTGATGCAGCAAACTTCATTATTTTATTTAAAGCAATTGCCACCATCACCTGATCACACAGCCAGTCATCAGTATCATGGTAGGACCCTCTAGCAGCAAAAAGATTGACTCCCTGAAAGTTCAGATGATGGATAGCATTTTTTAGCAATAAAATATTTTAAAATTAAAGTATGTAAGTTTTTTAGGTTTAATGCTATTGCACACTTAGTAGACTACAGTATATATAAACATAACTTTTATATGTGCTGGGAACTTAAAAATTCATTTGACTCACTTTATTACAACAGTCTGGAGCCAAATCTGCACTATTTCTGAGATATGCCAGTCATCCTTTTGTTCCTTCTTCCTTCTCTTTCCCCAGCCATGTAGTTACTCTTACTTTGAGAACAAGCTGACCCAGGACAAGCCAAGCCACTGGCACTACCGAGTCAGACAGCACCCGAACTCAGGTGAACTAGAGCTTAGCATCAGAAGTGAGTGTGGTTACTAGACTGATCTCCCCCACTCACTTCTACAATGTGTGAGTGTGTGTGTGAACACACACAAAGACTCCTTCAGAACATCATCTACACACAAGGTTACCTTAGGAAGAAAGATTTTTGGTCTTTGTGAAAAATTGATGGGAAGCAGAGCCAAATGAGAGAGTGAAGAGGTTTTCCCAAAGTGGAGCTTAAGAATTGTTATGGATTGATGTTTGTGTCCCCCTCCAAATTTTATGTTAAAACCCTTCCCACCAATTTATGGTATCAGTAGGTGGGGTTTATGGAAGTAATTAGGATTTGGTAAAATCATGAGAATTTGATCAAAATTAGGATATCAGATTTATTTTATACTACCTAGTAAAAATAATTGCCTGTATCTTTTTTGGTATATTGAATTTATGGAGAAAGAGGTGTCCATATTTTTTCTTTAATTAGTCACTCAGTTGCAGCTAATATCACATATATGTATATGTATATATAGTGTTATGTATATACTGATATATATTTAGTTTATATACACAATGTTATATTAATAATGATACATATAGTAACATATAGTTAGTTAGGTTCCACCTATTTCAGATGACAAATTTGCTTTTGCAATTACTATCTGATTCAGAATGATAACAATGATTTTTAAAAACTTGGTTTGACTAGTCTTTGAATTAAGGCTCTAATCTCATTGAGTCTTTTTATACTGAAAATTGAAATTATGATTAATAATTGAAATAAACCTAAGGACGTTTAGAGACTAATCACAATACCTGACTTAGAATGACATTGGATTAATTAATTTCCACATTTTCTATGTCTGCTAAAAGCTAACCTCATCCTAAATGAGAGGGAAGAGCAGTAAGGGAAAGTACAGAGTATAGCTTGGCCACTTTGGATCCTTGGGGAAATTTACTGAGCTAATGAAAATGTTTACTAAGCCAGCTCTAATTTCCTTCAGAACTGCTTTTAAAGATATTTTCTTGAACTACTGCCTATCAAACTTAACATTTTGGAAAACCATTTTAAGACCGTTTTCCAAGGGTTTTTACCCCCCACCCCCCGTTGTTTTTTATTAGTTTTAGCAAATACCATAACTTATATAATACAAAATATACGTAGTAAGCCTATAATTTCTAGATCACTGTTAATACTGTAGTATTTTTCTTTGCTTATCTTTTTTTGGAAGAATCTTTAAGAGCATACATATATGATTTGATAATCATTTCAATGGATTTATGTTATGTTATAGTCTAAGGCATTCAGATAACAAATGAATTTAAATTTTATATTGCTTTCTGTTTAGGATCAATAAATTAACTTTAGAAATGACACATGGCTATATGAACAAATAAAGCATGTATTAGAATTCTAATTCTATCACTGAAGGACACTGAGAAAAGTAAACATGGCAGAAAAGAACTTGATCTACATGTACACATTATTAACCCTAGTGTCACTTCCCCTTTCCCACCACATTGGTTCTCTCAGAGTTCCTCAAATATATGAACTCTTTCCAGTTTTTGACCTTTTATATTTGCTCTTCCCTCTGCTCAGAATACTCTTCATCTGGCTCAGTATTTTTGTTAATCCATCAATTGCATAGCCACCTCCATCAACATTTAGATCTCCCTTAAAATGTACTTTTTCCATGAAGACTTCCATGACCATGTGTCACACATGTCACTGTCTGAAAATAATTATTTCTTCATGTACTTATTATAAGCCTTTCCTTCCTTTCAAAACCCTCTGCTCCATCCAACTAGAATAAACTTAGCGAAAGCAAAGATCTTGCCCCTTATTTTCTACTTTCTTTCTAGTGACTAAACAATGCCAGGCACATACCAGGAGCCCAATAAATTTTGTTCATTTCTGGAATAATTTTTAAATAGGAATATATTATATTATTGAATGACCCTAAACATTACCTCTTTGTTCTACTTAGTCATAACAATTTTTTTCCAGTTTGCATCGCTATTTCCCTTATATATAAATGTAAATTTAAACAGGCATTTAGAGCCAACAAATGATGCTATAGAGATTCTACTCTACTTTATCTACATTATAGTCATGGAAACAAAAGACAAGATAGTACATTACATTTTCTTTAAAATTATACCAGCTAAAATCAAATACGAGACTAGAACTATGCTCTCTATCAGTCCTTTGTTGTTTTCATAAAACATGCTGAAATCTAGTTTAAAAGCTAAATGAATCCTTCAGCCTGTTTTGAAAAAAGAAAAGTCAAATAGTAAAAATGACATTGGATTCAAAAGAACTGACTTTCTTTCTCTGCTGCATTTCTAACTAACAGTATAATCCCATGATATTTAACTATTCTAAGGCTCATATGCTGTAAATGGAAATCAAGTATGGGTTTGAGGCTTAAGTAAGAAAATATATTCAAAGTGCCTGATAGAGTTCCTGATAATTAATAGCCTCTCAATATATGGTATTTTGCAGTCATCACTTTAGCTAGTGAAATAACTGCATGGTTCTCATGATTCTAGCTGACTGGCATCAAGAACTGCAACATTGTCTTTCCCAATCTTTTCTCTGTTACAAAACTGGGAACATTACCCATCACTGCCTCAGGTTATGCCATTTGAACACTCATTGTTACCTCCATGGCTTCATTATAGCACCATGAAGTCCTTAAATTAAATAGAAGTAGAAGGTATAAAGATTATTGTTCATTAATTACTTCAATTCTTGTTTATTAGCACTTTGTTTTTGCCTCATTAAATTTCAATCAAAACTTCAACTGATGGGAAGAAAAGGTAGTGGTTCGATTTCTGTGAGAAACGGGAGGAGGCTACCTGACCAAAATCCCTCTGTCTGAAAAAAGATGCTGAGAGTCAGGTGGGAGAATTCTACCCATTTATCCAAGAGAATTTGGCAGGGCTTGCACTGCTAGTTCTTCCACAATCTTTTCGACCTTTGACCCTCCATTAAATGCTGTTACGTATTGAATAAAACCTAAATCTTTTACAGAAAGAGTTATGAGAACATCATCACTTAATAAATTGCTTCCTAATTATGCAATTCTACTATTGTCTCTTTGTAGGACCAGTGAAATATATGTCTGAAACAGACATGAATTAAAGTGTGGGACTAGTGCATCTAAAAGATATGATATTTAATATGATCCTCTGAATGTCAACGTGAAGCAAGTATTCTTACATTGTATACAAATACTTAGAATAAAAGAGGAGGTTTTCATTTTTTTCTAAGAGCCAGTATATGCATGACCTTCTTTCTCTTAAATGCTCTTTTTTGTTTTTTTGCCTATATGTTCATGTATGATGTTCATACTAGCAAGATACACGTTGTCCTGTAACTGCCATTAGCTGGTAAAGCACAAACTTCAAATTCTCTGAATTCAAGGCTCATGGAGTAAGAGTAGTTTTAAGTTGGGAAAGGAAAGGAACAACCAAGCCTTGTAGGTAATGATTTAGTGCAATTTACTTGGAAAGTATTTAATTAATGATACCAGTGGTATAATTTCGCTTTTCAGATATTTAATGTGTGGACTTTGAAGTCCCCCAGCTGCCCCCAAAGCCTAACATCCAGCTGCTGGGTTGCAGCCAGGCAGTATTCAAAGACCACTGCTTCAATTAGCTCCCCCCTACTTAGAACAGGTACTTATTGCCAGTAGTGATAAGTTAATCAACTAATGAGTCGATTAAAGAAGTAATTAAAGTGTAAAACAGCAGGAAGGGACTTGCTTTTAAAAGATGCTCTCATACTTAAGGTTAAGTCAAATCAGCTTACTTATATTACATCAGGCCTGTCTAAAATAAAATCTTCATGTGGCTCTTCTAGCTGGTGAATTCTGCTGAATTAGTTAATGTATTCTAGCTATTTACTGTTGACATAGAATCAGGGGGAAATTTACTCATTTTAAAAAACTTCTCTGTAAGGGTCACTCTGTGCTAGAAACTAAAAGGTATGGAGGGGAAAAATAGATTTAAAGTACCCATTGTTTTAGTAATTGTGTCAAGAATATGTGGATCAATTGTACATTGAACTAATTTTCCTTATAGCAGCACTGTGCAGAAGAGTAAATGCACGCAAACTACATTTTGACAATATCTGCATGTTCTTTGAATGATTCATAAGTTTGATGTTTATTATATCTCACAGGCAATTCTTTTATTTGAGCACTACTTTGAAATTATAATGGAAATCAATGGAACTGTGTGATTAAAGACACAAGTACTCAATATGATGCACATTTTTCTAGAGTGTGTATTTGTGGTCACATTCCTCAACGTAGTACATTATTACTTAGAGGCTGGAGATGTTCTTGTACTAGTTCCAAAAATGTTTTAGACGAAGTGAAATTAGTTCCCATATTAGGAGAATCTTTGATTTTATGTTTTTATTAATTCCTGTAAACACAGCAATTTTATAGTTACCCCACTTTTCAGATTAAGAAATCTGGAGTAAAAGGTAATCATGAATCTTGCTCAGGTTAACAGAAGTTTTAATAGGCTTAGCAAGAGTCCATCGGCTCATTTCAAGTTACTTGAATATGCTATTAATCACTGGCTTTTGGTGTTAGCCAAACCCTGAAAATGTCATTGTGAGGAAATTCTCATTTTTAAAAAATATTTTTGATACCTTGTAGTAAAGGATAACTTTAATGAGGCAGATTCTCTTTAATGAGAGAATCTGCTCACTCCTTTCTGTCTAGGTAGACTAAAGATATAAGTTGCTTGACGTTCCTTTACCATGTCCTGCTATTTTATTAAGCCTGATCGAATATGTTAAGATTCTAGTCTCTTTTCTTGAGATCAATATTTAATCTGTATTACATCTAGCTGTCATAGTGATTTCCTCTTGACATTGTCTCTCTCCCTAATGATAACACAGTTCTTTCTATCCTTAAAGTAATGCTAATACCCAAGCGATATCATATGTATATGCTTATATATATAAATTCCATCCCATCATGGTCTAGAGCATTGGCTCTCAAATGTGTGTATCACAATCATTTGGAGTGACTGTTGAACAGATTGCTGTGTCAGCTCCAAAGTTTTGGAGTGCGTAGGCTTAGAATGGGATCTAAGAATTTACCTTTCTAACAAATTTTCAGGTGATGTTGGTGTTATTGGTTGAGAGAACACATTTTGAGGAACACCAGTGTGGAAGAAAGAGCAAATTCTTTGGAAATGGAATGTCTCGGTGAATCTTATGTTTACTATACTATGTGTATAATTTGGGGTGAGATATTTTATTTCTATAAATCTCAGCTAATTTTTTTTAATTTTTTTTATTTTTTATAAACATATAATGTATTTTTATCCCCAGGACACATGTCTGTGAATCGCCAGGTATACACACTTCACAGCACTAACCATAGCACATACCCTCCCCAATGTCCATTACCTCACCTCCCTCTCCCAATCCCCCTTCCCACAGGAACCCTCAGTTTGTTTTGTGAGATTAAGAGTCACTTATGGTTTGTGTCCCTCCCGATCCCATCTTGTTTCTTATCTCAGCTAATTTTTTAAAAAATATTTTATTTATTTATTTGAGAGAGAGAGAAGACAAGCAGAGGGAATGGCAGAGAGAGAGGGAGAGGCAGGCTCCCCAGTGAGCAGGGAGCCTGACACAGGGTTCAATACCAGAACTCTGGGATCATGACTTGAGCCAAAGGTAGCACTTAACCAACTGAACCACCCAGGCACCCCAATCTTATTTAATATTATAGAAATCTAAATCTACCTTACAATCTTCTTGAAAATTATAATTAATGTATGATACATCATGCTTCAGGGGTATTCAGATATTACCTTTTGGATTTCTTCCTTTAGTGGTGTTTTATAAATAGTTTTTGGTGTGTTAAGCATACTCCCTCTTCATTCATTAAGCTGCATTCATTATTAGGCTGCATATTGTATTTAAAGTTTGTCATTCTTATTTTTATTTTTTTTTAAGATTTATTTATTTATTTATTTGACAGGCAGAGATCACAAGTAGGCAAAGAGGCAGGCAGACAGAGAGAGAGGAGGAAGCAGGCTACCTGCTGAGCAGAGAGCCTGATGCGGGGCTCGATCCCAGGACCCCAGGATCATGACCTGAGCTGAAGGCAGAGGCTTTCACTGAGCCACCCAGTTGCCCCTTATTTTTATTTTATTTTATTTACCTCTTCTGATGTTAAAGATATTTTAACCCATTGAGCCACCCAAGAGCCCCTATTAAAGATATTTTAATGGTAGCCAAAATAAATATATTCCCTTATTGTTTATTTTTTCCTTTATGAGTTTACTGAAGAAGTCCTTTGCCTTCAAATTAGTGATGCACCCTCAGCCATGCCTTCTCAGGAGCCCTTTGATGGACTTCTTTGTCTCTGATATGGCAATCTTTATAACTAACATTTATATTTAGCCCTTCTAGTAGTTTCATATCACTGCTGAAATACCTCTTCATGTCCTCTGCCTTTTCCACTAGATTTTAAAAACACATTTTTCATAATTATTTTTAGAAACCCGTGAGATAGATTCAATATTGGGGCTCCATTTCAAACTTTATTATAGGTTTCTTTATCTCTTGGCAGTGAGCTGTTTTCCTTTTCTGTTTTAATTTTTAACATGTGTTTTTTACTTCTTAATTAAATACTGAATATCATTTGTAGCATGATATTTGAACAAATGGGCATACTTCTTCTCTTTATGTGGAATATTGAGTCAATCTAGTTAGGAAATTATTTGGATTTGGGTTATCTCTCTCTTTATACAAACACACACACACACACAGAGCACATTACCTATATATCATCAGATTGATTAAAGAATAATAATCAAGACAGAGATTAACTAAAGGCAATATGAGCAGATATAGGCCCCCAAAATTATCTAAAGTGAAACAGAAAGATAATAGTATAAAAAAATAAAGTGAATTCAAGAGCTGTGACACAATATAAAACAGTCTAAGATATATGTAATTGTAGTTACAAAAGAAAGAGAGAAAAAGGTAAGATAAAAACAATTTGAAGGAGTCCTAAATGAGGATTTTCTAAAATTAATGAAAGAAAATAAGCCATGCATCCAAGAGCTTTAGAAAACCCTATGCAAAAAGAATTTTTTTAAAGAAAGTAATATCATAGTCAAATGACAAAAGGGCAGCCAAAGAAGGTTAGGGTGATAAGAAACATCACATTCAAAGAAGCAATGATAACAACAAGAGAAAACTTTTAATTAAAATGATGCAAGCCAGAAACTAATGGAATGATGTCTATTGAAAGTAAAATACTGAAGAAAAGAAAACTGTCAACTCAGGATTTTATACCCATAAAAAATATTATCCTAAAATGAACTCAAATGAAAGGTTTTGTCAAATAAACAAAAGGTGAAAGAATATATTTACAGCAGCTCATACTACGAGGTCTGCTCAACAATTTTCTTAAGGTGGAAGCATTACAATTTCATTTTAAAATCTTGATCTGTAGAAAGAAATTAAGAGTGGCAAAAGAGGTGAAAGGGGAAAGTCAATAGAAGAGATATTATTTTCTTTGCTTCAGAAAATAACTTATTGTCTAAAACAAAATAGTAATAATTTACTCTAGGGTTAAATAATTAATTTATTTTAATTAATGAATTAATTTACTATAGAATTAAAATGTGTAATAAAAGTGACAATTTATGGGAAGGCAGAAAAGAAAATGTTTTTCAGTGTGCTAATGTGAAGTAGTATAACACAGATGTATAACACATATATATCTATTCATGATATTAAAATCTATTAGATATTTCCTTTTTTCTGTTGAGACATTAATTTTTTCAAAAATTAATTAATTTATTTGAGAGAGAGCGAGGGAGAGAGAGTGGAGGGAAGAGGCAGAAGAAGAGGGAGAGAAAGTCTCAGGCAGGCTCTGCACTGAATGTGGGGCTCAATCTCACAACCCAGAGATCATGACCTGAGCCAAAAACAAGAGTCAGTCACCCAACTAACTGCACCACCCGGGTGTCCTAAGATACTAATTTTCCAAAATATGTGTGTTAAATTCTTTATCTATATGACATTTTAACACTTTTATTCAATTTTTCCAATTTAAATTTTATTTCAAATTTTATTTCTATCTTTTTCTTTCTATTTTTGTACTCATTGAATAGACAAATATTTGAATGTTACACATGCTATAACAATATTCTTTCACTGGTTGTAGGTCACATTTCAAATGTATACTTACTATTTTCCATATTGTTTTCTTAAACATATTAATATTTATGTCCTCTTTCAAAAAGCAAGCACTTTCACTCATAATAGCTGTCCTTGTCCTTTTTTCTGTCCCCAATGTTTCCTTCTGAAGTTTAAATGCTGTATTATTATAGTCGAGCTCTTTTTATGTTTTTAAAACCAGTTCTTAGTTGAATAGTAAACTTTCCAAATTAGTTATCTACCATTCCTTACTGTAACTAATGCTCCAAGGAGTACATCCTAAGGACCCAATTGTATTTTCTTTTCTTTTTTTATTTTTCCCTTTTATACCAAGTTTTATAGTCTATGAGCCTTTTAGAGCTGATACCATAATCTTTCTTTCATTTTATGACACCTTCAGTTAGGATTTCTTCAATTAATTTTTATCCTTCATTTCATTTTTCCTTTCATTCAGGAACTCTGGTGATGTACATATTGGCATTTCTAATTCTAGTTTTTGTTTTCACTCTTTTTTATTTTCTAGCAATTTAATTTTTTTCTAATTCATTTTTGGCTATTCCTTGACTTGATTTTTCAGCTTACACATTTTACCACGTGGCTATGTCAATGTAACTATTCAAACTACCCAGTGAGTTCTTTATTTTAATAATTATTTTTATTTTGATACTCAGATCTCTGCTTGTGTCAACTTAAAAGTCATCTAGTGCTGTTTTATGGTTTTCTTTAGGATATTGTTCATTCTAAATTTCTGTCTTTTTTGCACTATTAACTCTGCTTTCATGGTGGTAGATTGTTCAGTGCACTCTCCTACTTTTATAGTCTTTGTGATCCTGAGATGTCTTATTAATGCACTTTAGGAGTTCATGCTACCCTGGAAGTCTCAGCTACATACTTTGTGATACCAAATTTTGGGATGTAGGGGAGAGAACATAAGCTTTGGACTCATCCCTTCTAGCAGAGTTTGGGAAATAAATGGGGATGGAGAACCTCAAGGCAAAGTCTACTGTTGTTATAGTATTTCTTTTACCTCTTTTTTAACATCCCACCAAGTGATTGGGTTCCATGGGTATATCCCAGGGTCTCTGCCCCAGCCACCAATATTACCAAAATCCTCTGTGGATTTTAATTATCTAGCACCTGGGGCAGGGTGAGTGTTGGGAGGAGAACACACTCAAAGGCTGACCTCTGAGCATGTTTTTGATGACATCCCTCACTACCCCAGCTGGGTTTCAGTCTTTAAAGGTACCTGATGTGCTTTTAGCAATCCTGGACTAGCATGGCTGCCTGCTCTGTGGTAGAATTGGACTAGCAGCATGCAGGCACTAAGGGACAGAGAAAAAGTCACAACCACCAAGTTCTTCACCACTTTATCTTCTGCTCCTGATAACCTAGCTATTTTCTATTTGAGCTGTCGTCACCAGAGTACATAGGAACCTATCTTACTTCTACCTTCCATGCGGATTTTCACCCTATCATGTCACTTGCATGTTAATGACTGCTCATGCAAATATTTTTTGAGGTCTGTTGAGAGTTTAATAGGTTTGTGAACTCTTTTAGTTTTATGATCTGTGAAGTAAATCTTTCTTAATTTTCCAGGGAGAATGACAAAATAATAAAGCTTAACATTATTTGTGTTTTTTTTTTCCTTTGGAACAAACACATGCATGTGCACACACAATCCTGTTATCCTCACTGTTATGTAGGCAATTGTACTCTTAGCTTAAGTTGTAAACATCAAGTGTTTTATTCTGAGAGCATTACTAATAATTTCTGCTATGGACAAATGGAATCCCTAGACCATTTCCTTTTGAAATATTTCAAATAACATTGTTCACTTTAAACCAAGGCTTACATGTTTAATATCTTTAATTATTTTTGAACTACCCAACTATAATTGTTAATTTAATTTTTAATGGGCATTTCAGGTATTTAATCAAGATTTCCATTATTTTTAATATACAGTATAAAGTCTTCATTCTACACCCTTAAAATGCCTTTTGAAATTTGTTGTCTCTGAATAATCAAGAAAGTTTTATTAGCAAAGGAAAATATATCTGATTTATTATAAAAAGCAACATAGGTGGGGAATGAAATACCCTAAAATAGCCTTTAGCTTGGCTGGGAGAGCACTATTGTTTTAAACCCAACATAGTGAAGATTTTGAATTTTTCAACTTTTGAAAGCTTTACATGCATGTATACTGAATTTTAAATTATATCCTAGTATGAGCATGTGTTTTAAGGGTGCTCCATTTTAATATGCAAAATATATCTTATCCTAGCTTTTGAAACATGTTTATGTTCATGGAAATTATACTAGGACACTTCTTACAAAAAAAAAATCCAAAAAAACCAAATACCGGATCATTTTCTTGGATTTACATATAACCATTGTCACTTTGTTATGATTATTCCCAATTAACTTAAATAGTAATAAATAGGTGGAACTGAAAAGAAAATTGACCCCTCACATACTTAGAGACTTATTACATCTTGTGGATACTGCTTAGCTGTAACTGTTCTCTCACTGGGAGGGAAAATTAAAAAAATAAGAATTATCTTCTCTCAGAGAGATGTGTTAAATGAAATGTGCTAAGAGATGTGGTAAAGAATGTGAAGGATTAAAAATAATGCTGGGCTTTTAGTGTTTTCTTCCTACTTTTGTTTACTCTTTCTGAATTATGCTTGATATTATTTGGGTATCAAGTTTTCTTATGGGTTGCACTGAAGTCAAAATAGATTTTACACAAATAAAAGAAAATATGGGGAAAAAGGCAGTGAAAACATGGCTCAGGGATACTATCCAAAGCTTGTTTGTTTGTGAGATTTGGGGGTTTGTAATTTAAAAAGCTCCTCCTGATGTATTAATTAACTGAAAACAGGAATGTATTGTGTCCAAACAGTGCATATATTGCGATGGTGCCATGTGCTGGAAGGGCCTAAGTAGGCAATTGTGTTGTGAAACCACAATGAAGAGACTTAGGCAGAAAACAGCTTTCTGAAAATTGCACCTTTTGATGTGTTGGTGACATGAAATTGACGGAATTAGGTGGAATAATGACTTTAAACATTAATCCTTCCTCTCCTCCGACAGGCAGTATCTTGAGGTGTTCATTAGGTCTCACATGGAAAGAGGATTTAGCAAATTCCTTTTTTTTTAAACTTTTCACAAAACTGCTAAGTATTTTCGATATACATGATTTCTCTGCTTGGGAGTTATCCAGAGCTGGTAAATCTGGGAAGAAACTGATCAGAATCACACTGCTTGACTCGAGGAGAGTCTATACTGTGAGGTGTTGCATGGTGCATGGCACACACGAACTCAGCTCTGACTGAGCCTATGGTATTAATTTAATCTCAAAAGCAAGGCTTTTAGGTTTGAGCCACAGCCTTCTCTTCACTATCTTGCAGCCAAAAGCTTTCTTTCATAATGGCTGTGATTCTAGGCCCCTGGGGTCCTTCTGATGTCATGGCTTCTAGAGGAACAACACTATCAATGGTGTAATGCAGAGAAGTACAAATACAATGCCTTCAATTTGTGTACATATACTAGGAGTTGCCAAGAGTTTTCAGATCAGCTTTAAGGAAAATTGGTATATGTTTATTGATAATGTTTTCCCAGGGAATTAAATTTTTTTTCCATTTGCAGCATTCATGAGAAAGGTATATATGTGCCAATGACCTCTCCTATCTAATAAAGACTGAACAGTTGTTAAGTGAATCAACATACCATCAAAACCTCCATAATAAACAACTGCATGGTTGAGCCTCATGACTTTCCTTATACTGTGGTTTTAACTAACATTGCAATAGATGTTTGAATAAGAAAATAACTGTGTGTGGGTCTCTGTGTGTTTCTTTGTGTGTGTGTGTGGGGGGTGATTTCACTGGTGCATGATCCTCTAATAAAAAGGGTCATCATGCTGCATATCTAACGTCTTAAGACTAATATAGCCCAAAACAGGAGTGAATTTAGTTTTAGAATGTATGAAACTCGGTGGAAAAGAAAGGCTTTAAAAAGTTGGCTATCAAAATTAAAAAATGCAAATGTTTTATCTGGGGCTAATTTTTAGATTGCTATCTATGCTTCCACAACAGTAGTAAAATTTTCCTTTTCTCAGACTTGAAAGTGACCCTCCCCTGACAGTTTGAGAATGGAAGTTTCCAGAATAATCTTTCTGTGAAGAAATGGCCTATCTGACCTAACTGTGGAGTTTCTCTCTCTCTCTCTCTTTTTCTCTCTCTTCCCCCACTTGGAGAAAAGCTGCGTGGGAAGCAAAAATTCCTCTTCTCACTATGTTTTGCACATTGTCAGAATTTATTAACACAGTATTTTCAAAAGAATGACAGGGTTATTAGACATTTCATGGCAGAAACTCAAAAACAATTCTGCATCCTGTTTGGTCAAAGCTTGTAAAATTTTCAAGAACCACAGAAGCAAAAATGGTCTTCCAATGCGTGTATTAAAAGCAAATCTGCCAAAATGATAGAACTTGAGATTGAAGGAAAAAACCAGAAGTCAAATGTATAAAGTCATATTATGCATTAGCACATGTGGAATAGATGGTATTATAATTTACAATAAACAAAGCTCACAAAAATACACGAATATTTTCCTTTAGAAAGCCTAACCTATGGACATCCCATATGGAATATGATCTGTGTCTATACCATGCCAGAAAAATCAGTTAAATATTTTTAAAATAATACAAATAAATTTTGAAATTGCAGTCAGTAGATTGATGGGTTTTTTTTCCCCTTTGGTAGGGGGGAAAAAACTTGTCTAACCTCTTTTATTCTCCCTAACTTTGACTAATAGCTTCATTGAATCAATTTGATTAATACATATATTGTTCAGCAATATGAATACATAATATAATCATTTTTGGCCTACCAATACCTGAAGAGTCTTTATAATCTCAACAGAAGCTATTATGTTCCTTCATCTGAAAAACTATAGCTAAAGTTTTACAGTTCGGTTTTCTTTTTACCAGTAGCTATGAGCACCCAGTGAAACTTCTTTTTTCTTCTATTCTCTTGTTTCAAATATGTTGCTTTAAAACCATATATGGAAAAAATTAATCTGAAGAAAGATAAAATAAGTTAAGATAGATAAAATACAGGTGACTGTTCAGCTTGATGGGGAAAGGAGGAAACACTTGTTATGTAGATGTACATTTATATGCATATTTACATATTTCCCAGGTATTAATTCACTAAACATGTAGCAAGTACTTATTTGTGTTGACCACAAGGTCTAGATACTGGCAGATGTTAGGAATGCAAGGTTAAATATGACTTGGTCTCTCTCATCAGGGAATATGATGCAAACAGAAGGAGATGCAAACAGAAGAAGAAATTTGGGGGAAGAAGTCCTAACCGTATGACGTAAGCCTGTGCACATTAAAGTAAGGTACAAAGGAGGTAGTGAGCAAATTCACCAGGGCTCCCAAGGGGTAGAGCTGTTCAGAGACATTTCAGTGATGGGGTATTTTATTTGATTTTGAGTTGACATCTGTGGAAGTGTATGACAGGCCAAGAAAAGGGCACACTAGAGAAAGTCAAGTTACTTTTACCATTATGGTCTATAGCAAAAAGATATACTTAACACTGTAGGATGAGACAGTAAGAGAAAGATAGAGGTAAGATCTTAATATAGAATGATTGTTAGCTTATGTCGGAACCAAGAGCAATCATATGACAAACTTATGAAATTGTTCATTTTCTTTTGTTATCTAGACTATTGTTCTCCTGGTTATACTCCCCATTTATACCAGGAACCCTGAATTTCATGCTACCAAACGTGTTGTACTCATCAGTCCCCTTTAGAATTGCTTGCGCTTGGTTCTCACTCCATCTGATCTCTTCTACTTTGTGCTCCATTGCTTCTCACTTAGTGGTTGATGAAAAGCAATCTGATAAGCTAATTCTTACCAAGGTTTAATTACTTAACAGCTTGATTATTCAATCTCTAAGGGTATTTGGATTTTGAATAGAGGACTATTGGATATTGTCTTAATTCAATACAATTAATGAGGGTTTTTTTTTTTTTTTTCCTTAGCAAAGAAAGACATTTTATTGGGGCAACAAAAGGCAGTAGAGAGTATTCCAGAAATACTTTTTATTTTTGAGGAATAGCAAGTTCCAGGAGAAAAAAGTATTATATTTGGAGCTAAAATCCCATACATGCTACTATCTAAAATTTTACTTTAAAATGTTTACTTTAAAATTTTTTATAAAATCACTGTCTTTGTCTCAGTTTTCTCAACTTTATAATAGAAGTTATAGCATTATGCTGCCAAACAGTGCTAAGCTCAAAGGAAAAACAGGAAGTTTTTATGAGATAAAAATGCACATTATTATTACCTCATTCAGAAAAAAAATTAGATTTACCTACATTAAAATCATTTTTTCTTTAAGGTTTTCTTAATTCAATCAAGTATCTATAAGAACAGCTATAAAGAGATAGCTGGATTGGTAATTAAAGAAGTTTGTCTTGAGTACAGACATATGAGTTTCCTAAATAAACCATTTGTACCTTAAAGCTTTTTTTATAAAAACATCAATAAAACATGGAAAGAGGAAACTATGAATACGAATGAATTGAGAAACAAAAATACAGTATGGCTTTAAGGATGTTTCTAGGATGAATAAAGATGCAAATTAATTATTAATTGAAAAACACAAAAGGAGAGTAAATGGGAATTTAAGTTGTGTACAGAATCAAAAGACATGAGTAAATGTAGATATATTAGTATATATGGTATAAATAGTGTATAATAAGAAGAAAGCTCATTATTTAAAATCCTATTGTCAAAGGTGGTATAAAAGGATACAACATTAATGCTCTATTACAGGTAGAATACCGTGATAAAATCTACCAGGCAATTTGAGAATACCAATCAAAATTTAACATGCATGTGTGACACAATTAATTATTTGTTTTTTCATCATTAAACTTTTGTTTTAATGGTTCCCAAAACTCTGTAACAGATTTTTGGTCCAGTTGTTTCCACTAAAAAGTCCAAATTTTATTTTTTTTTTAAATTGAAAAAGATTTATCAATTTACTTTAGAGAGAGCACTCATGCAAGCACACACACACAAGCAAGAGGGGCAGAAGGAAAGAGAATCCTAAGCAGACTTGACACTGAGCATGGAGCTCAGTGTGGGACTCATGACTCTGAGATCTTGACTCAAGCTGAAATCAAGAGTCACTCAACCAGCTGCACCACCCAGGGACTCCCTAAAACATATGGATTCTAAAGCTAATAACCTAAAACCACCGCACACGCACAAAAAACAAATGGCTCACAAAACATTCTCCTTTCCTTCTGAAGGTTTTACTATTAAACTTAGATGGCCAATTGACACAAAAAAAACAGTTCTGAGACCATTCTTCTACCACTGATTAAGTCTGGGGTAACAGGTATTGAGGATAAAATTCATTTAACTTTCTGAGCTTCCTGGACAGACCTGGTGACCTTGCCAGCTCTAGCTGCCTTCTTGTCTATTTCTCTGATAACAACCACAGAAACCAACCATCTTGTGTTACGCACAGCTAAATGGCCCAGAGGAGGATAGTTAGAGAAGCTCTCAACACACAGAAACTTGGCAGGAACCGTATCAATGATGGCAACAACACCAGATTTCAGGAACACGGGGCCATCTTCCAAGTTTTTTCCAGAATGATGATCGATCTCCTTCAGCTTGCAACCAATGTGGGCTGTGTAACTACCCAGCACACGTGCATATCCAGCACTGATTTAGCCTGGATAGTTCAGGATAATCACCTGAGCTGTGAAGCCGGATGCTTCGATTGGTAGGTTATTTTTGCTATCACCAGTCATATTGCCACAATGGACATCTTTGTCAGATATATTCTTGACATTGAAGCTCACATTGTCCCAAGGAAGAGCCTCACTCAAAGCTTCATGGTGCATGTCAACAGACTTTTTACTTCAGTTGTAACATTGACTAAAGCAAAGGTGACTGCCATGCCAAGTTTAAGAACACCAGTCTCCATTCAGCCTAGGGGGACAATACCAATACCACAAATTTTGTAGACATGATGGAGGGGCAGAGGCAAAGGTTTGTCAGTTGTATGAGCTGGTGACAGAATGCAATCCAGAGCTTTGAGCAGCATGGTTCCACAGGCATTCCCATGTTTACAGGTGACTTTCCATCCCTTGAACTAAGGCATGTTAGCACTTGGCTCCAGCATGTTGTCACCATTCCAACCAGAAACTGGCACAAATACTACTGTGTTGGGGTTGTAGCCAACCTTCTTAATGTAAGTGCTGACTTCTTTAATGATTTCCTCATATCTCTTCTGGCTGTTGGGTGTCTCAGTGGAATCCATTTTGTTAACACCAACAGTTAGTTGTTTTTACATCCAGTGTGTAAGCCAGAAGGGGATGCTCATGGGTTTGCCCATTGTTGGATATACCTACTTCAAATTCACCAACACCAGCAGCAACAATCAGGACAGCACAGTTAGCCTGAGATGTATCTGTCATCATGTTTTTTTTATAAAGTCCAGCAGCATTAATGATGGTCAGGTAATACTTGCTGGTTTTGAATTTCCACAGGGAGTTATCATTGGTGAAACCATGTTCATGTTCACTTTTAGTTTATCCAAGACCCAAACATATTTCAAGGAGTCTATTCCCATCTCAGCAGCCTCCTACTCAAATTTTTCCATAGTTCTCTCATTGACTCCACCATATTTGTAGAACAGATGACCAGAAGTGGTCAACTTGCCCAAATCTGTGTCCAATGATGACAATGTTAATATGAGTCTTTTCCTTTCCCATTTGGCTTAGGTTTAGTGTAATTCTCATGACATCTGTGTTCTGGAAGTAAACCCTTTGCAAAAAAGCTGCTTGTCTGTTTTCTTACAACTATGTAAGCACACAGGGCAGGTTGGTTTTTAACAGTGATTATTTAGAGACAACTGAATATCAATCTGTAGAGAAATGTTTAAAACAATCTCAAAACTGAAAAGGAGAGAATGTGGTGGATAACGTGCTGGTAATAGAGCAGCTACCTCAGAAAGAGCTCATGGTTTCCAGGCAGAGAAACACTGCTTGTGAGTGTGCTGAAAGAGTAGTCATCTGGACAGTCTCCATAAATGACATTTTGGGAACCATGGAATATGAGAGAGAAAACTGTATAGATGCTCTCACTTACATACAAGGGGATATGTGGATTCCAGATTCAATAAAACATAAGTAGGAGGGTTATTCTACAAAATTATATCATGAATTTTCAGATATGTATGTTGCTGATGTTTTGATACAATACTAAGACATTTTGTGTTTAAACTAATGTGATTTATTTTCTTGACAGATTTGTTAAACTGATGGATCAAAGAAATGCCACACACAGTTTATATTTTCACTCAAGCAAGGCATTTGGCAATATCTCTCATTCTCTGGGATCACTGAGGAAAAAGGACTCGATAATCACATAGGAAATATCTTTGGAATGTGAACATAGGACACAGCGACAGCATCACTACCAGCAGATTGGGCAGGATGTCAGCCACAGAGAGAAGAGAGGCAGTGAGGTAATAGCTACACTTTGAAACCAAACCTGAATAGGAACCCAGGTTCAGAAATATCCTGCCTATTCAATGATGGGTCATTTGTTTAATCTTTGTAGGCCTCAAATTTTTTCTTATGTGATTTGAGAATTAAAATATTGCTTACCTTAAGGTTGTTGGGAGAATTCACGAGGAACTAAATAGAAGGTATTTAGTAAGATGACCAGCATCAAATATTATGATACTAAAATGAATACATAGAAGTTGTAAGTTATTAGAAGCGTTCAGGCAGAGTAACAGAGTGGCTTTGTTTCTTATTCCACAGAAGTAGCAGCAGAGATGGAAAACCTTTGAGTTATCATAATATCATATCATATTCTAAGGAAGAAAGGAAGCCCTTTCCAAGAAGGATGACAAGCACAGGACATTCTCCTGTTGGACTAAAGAAGATTGTGGCTGAGACACTTAAGTTATTGAATACCTACAGAAACTTGCCTTTTTCTCTAAGAAGCTTGTTATAGAACTCGGTTTTCACTTAATAATTTCTTCAAGTACACTTAAAATAAATCTTCAATATCTAAGGTACATTCAGATTATGTGTTTCTTGTCTCGTAAGAGAGGCTAACATAATTACTAAGTAAAAACTCAAAAAGATGAGTCGTTCCAAACTAACAAAATAAACATAAAAGGGTTAAATGTATTCCTGCCATATCTTTAGGCAGGGTTCTCAGCTTCTTGTGACTCTCTTATTGTTGCTGTAGATAAAATTAGGGTTATGATGATTTTAAATAATTTAATCAAGATAAAATGCATAGTGCAGTCATTGACTAATAATGAACAATCATGAAAATGTGGTTATCATTCTTATCAGATGAGGAAATTGGTAAACACCTAATATTTGGAACAGAAAATAATGACTCATTTAAAAACCCTACACATTGCACTCAATGGCAAGTGCATTGTGATCTAAGAGGATTAAAAATACCATGAAACAGATCATGGGATCTTTTCTTGCATTAAAAAGAAGTATTGTGTTTCATTAAGAGAAATAATTGTTTTACTTTATACAGTTAAGATATTATCTAGAAAATTTAGTTCTGGTAGTAATACTTTAAGAAGGACTTGAACAAATTATACAGGTGGTAAAGAAGCTGGAGCAATTAATGATTTTTGATTTGGGAAAGGGAAATATCTAAAGGGAAAAAGAATGCTAAATCTGGTATCTAAAAAGTTTTCATGCTTGAAATGCATAAAAGATCAGGATTAAGTGGAGAAAGTTATAAAGAACAGATTTTGAGCAAACATGCAGACAAATATTAAGTAGATCTGTGTTGGAGTTCATGGGTGGCTCAATTGGTTAAGCAACTGATCCTTGATTCTGGCTCATGTCATGATCTCAGGGTCCTGGGATAGAGCCCCAGGTCAGGTCCTCTACTCAGAGGGGAGTTGGCTTGCCTCTAGCTCTTCCTGTTTCTCCCCCTGCTTGCAAACACACTCTCTCTTTCTCTGAAATAAATCAATCTTAAAAACAAAAACAAAAACAAAAAAACCCACAAAGAACAGTTGATCTGTCTGACAACTCAGTGATGTTTTAAGGATTGGAATCTTCTTTTTTGACCAGTCTTTAGTGATCTTTAAATTTAAACTAAGCAAGGGAAGGGAGTACATAGCATGCTTATGAGATTCCCATCCTGGACCTAAGGCATATATTCTTAGCCAGCCTCTCTTCCCCATTGGACTATAGGTATCCTTTAATCTATAATTCTGATAGAATCCTTTAAATTGCATTTTAGACAACCACTGCCAATCAATTGGTGTGCCATTTCTGTCTAAATGATCTATAAAGTTTTATAAATCCTAAGCTCATGATATTAATGTTTGAACTATATTTTATCTCCTAGAATACAGGGCATTATGTCCTCCATTTACTTATGTAAAAATAAAGGAAGTAAAATTTTCAAACAATATTGTAATGTCTATTTCTAATAATAAATGATTTTGAGATAATTCTCAAATCTCAACAGAACTACCAGATGGTATGTTTTCTAGACAAGTCATATTTATAACAATGTATTTTTACATTTTGCAATACAACATAAAGCCTAATAATAAGATCTGAATTCTGCAAATACTAGACAAATCTGCAAGTATAACATTCTTCTCTCCTAGCGAACATTCTGTGAATTCATAAATATTTACATATTATAAGTTATAATTATGTAGCACTGGGGAAAAGGGAAAATGTAACTGTATATTTATATCTATAAGAATAAATATAAAAGAACATTCATAGATTACAAATGTGCATTGTTCTAAGAAGAGTACCTACTGAGCTTTTGTATCTTAAGGCCAATACATAAGACAAATTTCTACATCCCCCCCATTAGTGGAATAAAAAATTATAATTGTAAGTTTGAATGACTATTGATTGCTTATTATAGTTTCTATTAATAGTTGTAGATGATTATGTATGAGCACATCATTGTAGGTATTTGATAATGTAGAAGGGAAAGTTCGTATTGCTACAGGGATAATCCTCCTTAAGAAACCGACAAGCATGAATATAAAAAAATACTGCAAAGTATGTATTTGCTTTGAAACAATTACCTAAAATAGTGCAGTTAAATGCTATCTTGTTCTTGCTTTTTATACCAGTCAGTATTCTACAGTAAATTCTATATCATAGATTCATCTCCACACTAATAAATTTCTGCTAAATAAAACAGATTTTTTTAGAAATCTGTTGTGCCTGTTACTTTTGAGTTATCCCAAAGCTTTAAAAAAGTGAAAACTAGAAGCTGGTTTCTACACTTCTGTATTGTTTTCTACAAAAATTATCATCATTTACATTCATATTTTTTAAATGTTCATACTCTCTTTTTCTTACTATTTTTGCTACAAAATATTCCAACAATTTAATTACTTCATAACTATATTTTTATTCATATCTCTGCAGGTACATTTATATATTAGAGTAAATTCAGCTCTTAAATAATCTCACCTCTGAGGTTGACAGCCCTATGTAGCAGTGACCTCCAGTCATCTGATCAAATTTTGGGTTACTTACTAGCTATAATCAAATATATTCTCATCTCTTATTTGAACAAATCATACAGAAATTGAATACAATTTTTATGAACACTAGCAATATGTTCACTTCTCTGATAATTTTGACATTAAAATTCCATCTTAATAATCCCATCCTTCAGGCTTTGGAGACTCTTAAGGTATTAAAGCAAAAATTATCCTAAGCAGTTAGATTATAATGTATTTAAAGATTAGACATTTCATGTTGAATATTAACTGCTCCACTTCCCAGGAAAAGAAAACTATGCTGATTTTCTTCTTCTATAATTTATACATTTCAAAGACCAGCTATCCAAGTTTCAAATCATATTGCAGGAAAACATTCTTAAAATGGACTTGAAATCTGCATAGATTTTCAAAGGTATGTGAAATGGCATATTAATATATATTAGAAATATTTGCAATAATTATTTCGTTTTATTTCAAAATAATATACTATAGAATTATTAGCAAATTTTAGCAAATACTTCATAGACAGAAAAATAGTTAACTAAAGTGGTTAAGTTCTCTATTGAGAAAAGTAGATACCCTGTTAATATAAATATAAATACCCTGTCAGGTAATAGGTAAGATATTTATTGGTCATACTCTTTATTATGTGGAATGAGAGAAATTACAGATGAATGTGAACTAACAGATGAGAAAATGACCTATTGTAATGTTTCTCAGGCTTAAAGATAAAATAAAATATCATTTTTTTAATCTCTGAAAATTATGTATGTGACTTGTTCATAAGTATGCAAGCCTGTCGTATTTTGAATTCCCTAAAGAACAAAATTTTGAGCCCATTCATACATTTCAAAAGCACTAACTTAAACAAAAGTCAACATTTTTTTTTTCCTAAACCTTGTCTTGTTTTTATGACCTTATAGTTCTCTAAGGTCTGTCCCTTCAGTATGACCAACATTTATTCATACAGGTACTCTGTAGCACCTGAATGTTTATGTCTTGCCCCCCAAGTTAACATTTATACATTGAAACCTAATATCCTATGTGACCTGATGATATTTGGAGGTGGGCCTTTCAGAGGTGACTAGGTCTGAGGGTGGAGCCCTCATGAATGGACTACTGATCTTATAATGGACCCCAGAGAGCTCCTTTACAACTTCTACCATGTGAGGACATGGTTAGAAGGTACCATCTACAAACCATGAAGTGGGTCTTCACCAGACGCTGGATGTGCAGCAGCCTTGACCTTGGACAACCTCCAAACATGAGAAATGTATTTCTTTTGTTTATAAACCATCCAATCTGTGGTGTTTGGTTATAGCAGCCTGAATGAAACAAGACAGAGGCTTACAAAAAAATAAAGAACATGTTTCCAAGGACCCTGGTTTCCTGCCTCTATCACTGCTGATCAAAGGAGATTAATAAGAATGATAACTTGAATTTAAAAAGGATAGAAATATCTACAACATATATCCTTTTGCACAGTATATGTCAATGGCCATTATCTTATTTTGTACCCATTAGCAAATTACTTCTATTCACCAGGCTTTATTTTTTTATCCCCCCAAAAAGATAGAAATAATAATTCCTCATGCTTTTTCTTTTTTTTTTTTTTTGCCTATACATGTGTATGCATGCATGTGTGACAACTGAATAGTGTGAAATCCCATTTTTATATTTCTTTGACTTTATTTCAATATTATATTGTTTGGGTTTGGGCTCCCCTAAAAGTAAATTCTAAACTTAGAGTGCAGGTTTTTTGTTTGGAAGGTCGTAAAAAGAAGCACCTGCACAGCAAGGGGACCCAGAGATCAGGAGGAAAGGTATTTTAGTCTTAGTTTACTGTGTAGCAAACCACTCCAAAAGTAGAGGCTTACTACCATTTATTATACCTTACAATTCTGTGTGAGATTGGCTGCTTGGTTTTTCAGTTGGTTTCTCTTGGGACTTGTAATGGATTAGTACATTGGAGCTACATGAAGAGGTTTGCTGTGGGTAACAACAGGTTGAATCCTGCTGGGGATCATTGGAATACATATAGAACTACCTCAGATTTTCCTTGCTTGAGAGGCGTAGAACATCTACTTACTCTTTTTTTTTTTAAGATTTTATTTATTTATTTTCCAGAGAGAGACAGAGAGACAGAGACAGAGAGAGCACAAGCTGGGAGAGAGTCAGCAGGAGAGGCAGGTTCCCCAGCTAAGCAAGGAGCCCCATGTGAGAGATGATCCCAGGACCCTTAGATCATGACCTGAGCTGAAGGCAGATGCTTAACTGACTGAGCCACCCAGGCATCCCAAACATGTACCAATTCTTATTGGGCTTTGTGAAAGCAATGCTTTTGCTGAAATAAAGTTCTTGGCATCTCAGGTCTGCCACATAAATGGGTGGAGGGCACAGCTCATGCCAGAGAAACTGCTGTTGAAGACAGTTGCAAGAACTTGCAATGAGAAGTTGAGAGAAGGCATGGGAATACAAAGTCCTAAGGGGATAGGGAATAAGTGTATATTTGTACAGCCTATAAATATAACAAAATGAACTCTCAGACCAAGGAAGAAACTTTATCAGCTTATTCCTTGTGTTCCTTCTCTCCATTCATATTTCCTTTCTACTCCAAATAGAATATCCACTATGGTAAATTTCATTTTAATCCTTTCTTTGTTAAAAAAAATACATATATTTCTCCAACAGAATTTGTATTTGTAAAAACTACATTGCTTAGTATTACCTATTTTGGAAATTTATATAAATGTAAACATACTATGTGCATCTGTATGCAACATACCCATTCATTGTACATTGTTTTTTACATTCTTATGTTTATCCTTTAAACTAAAGTACATTTGTTTTATTTGTTTGGTAGTGTTTCATTATAAAATCCATTTTATTGGTGAGCAATGTTTTTGCTGAATCCCACAGAAAATAGAAAAGCATGGATTCTATTACCTCAGGAGGGACTAATTCCATAGCACTTCCGAGTTTGTGTCCCTATCCCCTACAGGAAGATGCTGAAGAAGTGGGATTTCAAACTCTCCAGGGCACATTCTCCTAGGGGCCCAGGAGTAGAGACAGAGTCCACACCCTCCATAGAGTACGTTCAGTTGTGCTTTGATATTGAATATTTTCTATTACATTATTAAATAATTGCCTGCAACAGTTTTAATAGATAATTTCTATAAAGTTAGGGGATTTTCAGTGTATTTGTAGCATGTGAACACTTTATAATAAAGGTATACACAATATCATTGAAGAGTTTTATCCATCTATTGAGAAATCTTATATTTTTTTCTCATTTAAGATGTGAATATGATGTTATATAACTCCATTTTTAAGCTTTGAAATGACTCTGCATTTTTTGAGGTAGAAACAATTTGGATTTGATGTGTTTCACTTTTAATGGATTGCTAATATTTTAGATTATTGCTTCTATTTTCCTGAGTTGGATTAACTTCTATCTTTTTATTTTACTATAAAAATTTTAAAAATTAATTGATCTATTTGTTTCTGCTATTAGAAAATTTGGTAGAACTCACTCTTGAATTTCTCTAAACATCAGTATGTTCTTATGTTAAGAGCTTTTTTAAATATCTAATTTAATTTAAAAGATATGGGAATACTCATGTTTGCGTTATTTCTTAGATCAATTTTGATAAAATTGTATTCTTAGAAATTATCAATCATCCTATTTTTTTTAAAAGATATTTATTTATTTATTTATTTATTTGACAGACAGAGATCACAAGTAGGCAGAGAGGCAGGCAGAAAAAAAGAGGAGGAAACAGGTTCCCTGGCAAGCAGAGAGCCCGATGCGGGCCTTGATCCCAGGACCCTGGGATCATGACCTGAGCAGAAGGCACAGGCTTTAACCCACTGAGCCACCCAGGTGCCCCTCGATCATCCTATTTTTTAAGTTATATTGTAAACCTGGTATTATCAAATTAATCCTTATATTTTCTGTAGTTATGAAAACTCTCCATTTCCGGAGCAAGATGGCGGAGAAGTAGCAGCTGAGACTACATCAGGTAGCAGGAGATCAGCTAGATAGCTTATCAAAACATTGCAAACACCTACAAATCCAATGGGAGATCGAAGAGAGGAAGAACAGCAATTCTGGAAACAGGAAATTGACCACTTTCTGAAAAGTAGGACCGGCGGAGAAGTGAATCGAAAGCGACGGGAGGATAAACCGCGGGGGAGGGGCCGGCTCCCGGCAAGCGGCGGAGCAACGGAGCACTAAATCGGGACTTTTAAAAGTCTGCTCCACGGAGGGACATCGCTCCAGAGGCTAAACCGGGGTGAAGCCCACGCGGGGTCAGCGTGGCCCCAGGTCCCGCAGGGTCACAGAAGGGTGTCTGAGTGTTGCAGAGCTAGCAGGTATTGGAGCGGG
>PISX010015828.1:0-16499 GCA_004024625.1 Mellivora capensis
ACTAATTCTTTCTTCTGCCTCATTTATCCTAGCAGTAAGAGCCTCCATTTTTTATTGCACCTCATTAATAGCTTTTTAAATTTCAACTTGGTTAGATTTTAGTTCTTTTATTTCTCCAGAAAGGGCTTTTATATCTCCAGAGAGGGTTTCTCTAATATCTTCCATGCCTTTTTCGAGCCCGGCTAGAACCTTGAGAATCATCATTCTGAACTCTAGTTCTGACATATTACCAATATCTGCATTGATTAGGTCTCTAGCCTTCGGTACTGCCTCTTGTTCTTTTTTTTTGTGGTGAGTTTTTCTGCCTTGTCATTTTTTCCAGATAAGAGTATATGAAGGAGAAAATAAAATACTAAAAGGGTGGCAAAGACCCCAGGAAAATGCGCTTTAACCAAATCAGAAGAGACCCCAAATTGTGGGGGGGAGAAAGGGGATAAAAAGAAGTTCAGAAAAAATAAATTTAAAAAAGAAAACAAATAAAGAAAAAATATAAAAAAGAAAAAAAAAATATATATATATATTAGACTGGTAATTAGAACAGGGTCACTCACTTAATTTTGGGGTATTTTGGTCTCTTAGAAGAAACTACCTCCCCAAATTTTAAAGAATGAAAAGTGTATATAAGGGTAAAAACAATGAAGGGATGGAATATGCCTATAAAGATGAAAAAAATTTTTTTTAATTTCTAAAAAAAGGAGTTGATAAAGTACGTTGGTTGGGAGAATAAAGAAAAAGAAAGTGGAGAGAATTTGCTCAGGCTGGAGACTAGAACAAGCCCGGAGCTAGATTTAGGGTATATTTTGATCTACTAGAGGAAGTTGTACCTCAAATTTTTTAGAAGAAAAAAAACCCTATGTGTATACAAAAAATAAATACTATGAAGGATAAAATATGACTATAATAATGAAGGTTCAAAAAAGATTTTTTTAAAGGTATTGTTAAGATAAACTCGTTAAAAAGCGTTAAAAAAGAAAAGGGTAAAAGTTAAAAAAAATTAGCAGAAGAAAAAAAATTAAAAAATTAAATTAACTGCAAGACTTAAGAATTATGGGGAGAAAGCCATGAATTCCGTGCTTTGCTTTCTCCTCCTCTGGAATTCCACTGCTCTCCTTGGTAAGTGAACTTGGTCTTGGCTGGATTTCTTGTTGATCTTCTGGGGGAGGGGCCTGTTGTAGTGACTCTCAAGTGTCTTTGCCCGAGGCGGAGTTGCACCGCCCTTACCAGGGGCTATGCTAAGTAATCCGCTCGGGGTTCGATCTCGGGAGCTTTTGTTCCCTGAGCACTTTCTGTAGAGTCCGGAGGACGGGAATGAAAATGGCGGCCTCCCAACCTCTAGCCTGGAGGAGCCGAGAGCTCAGGGCCCCACTCCTCAGTGCGCCCTCAGAGAAAAGCCCCAATCACTCCCGTCTCCCTGGCCTCTGGCCGCGCTCCGAGCTCACCCAGCCTGCGACCGGTTCAAGGTAACCCTGAGCTGAGAGCTCCCTCCTCGGCTCTGTCTCTGTAGCCGGCTTCCCGCTCCAATACCTGCGAGCTCTGCAACACTCAGACACCCCAGATCCTTCTGTGACCCTGCAGGGCCTGGGGCCACGCTGACCCCGCGTGGGCTTCACCCCGGTTTAGCCTCTGGAGCGATGTCCCTCCGTGGAGCAGACTTTTAAAAGTCCCGATTTAGTGCTCCGTGGCTCCGCCGCTTGCCGGGAGCCAGCCCCTCCCCCGTGGTCTATCTTCCCGTTGCTTTGGATTCACTTCTCCGCCGGTCCTACCTTTCAGAAAGTGGTCGATTTTCTGTTTCTAGAATTGCTGTTCTTTCTCTCTTCGATCTCCCGTTGGGTTTGTAGGTGTTCGCAAAGGTTTAGTAAGCTATCTAGCTGATCTCCTGCTCCCTGATGTCGTCTCAGCTGCTACTGCTCCGCCATCTTGACTCCCTCCCCAACCCGTGAACTTCTTAACCAGAATAGCATGAAATAATAATTTCCAAAGGCATAGTTTACTGCATTTATTCCTACTGCCTAGTCTTAATTATAATCTAGTTTCACACAGGAATCTCTTATTATAATTAAGCAGTATACAGATATTTGATCTTACAAAATTGATAAAACAAACTTAATTCACTTAAATATTGCTTAAATTTGAAATTTAAGGAGTGCCTCAGTGGCTCAATCAGTTAAACAGCTGCCTTCAGCTCATGGCATGATCCCAGGGTTCTGGGATGGACCCCTGTGACTGGCTTCCTGCTCAGTGGGGAGTTTGCTTCTCTCTCTGCCCACCCCCTCCACTCATGCTCTTTGTCTCTTTTGGTGTCTCTCTGTCTCACAAATAAATAAATAAAAATTAAAAAAAAAAGACATTTGAAAGAGAGACTGTGATGTTATATGGAAATGCTATTTATGAAGCATTACATTATATCAGTCTATGCATATGTTGTAAATATATAGACACCAAGAGTGGAGGCATACATCTATAAAGACTGGAAGACTGAATCCAGGGGATCCCCAGACTTAGGAGAAATTTCTATGACTTAGAAGACAACCAAAATTAAGAATAAGGGTAACAGAGTACTGTTGCATAATGAGACTCAATAAATACTTACTGAATGAAGAAAGAAAGAACATTCCAGCACTGTTGTCTTATGGTATTGCTACATTAACTCCTTCGGTAAATTGTTTACTATTGGGTATTTATCTCCATGGAATCATTTACTCAATTTTTTTTAAAGATTTTATTTATTTATTTGACAGAGATCACAAGCAGACAGAGAGGCAGGCAGAGAGAGAGGAGGAAGCAGGCTCCCCACTGAGCAGAGAGCCCGATGCGGGACTCGATCCCAGGACCCCGAGATCATCGTCCGAGCCGAAGGCAGCGGCTCAACCCACTGAGCCACCCAGGCACCCCATTTACTCAATTTTTTATATTATTGAATTCAATCTTTATAATAAGGCTTATTTAGAAAGTGCCTTAGTATACTTCTATTTTAACACTACATTATGGTGTTATAATGTGTAGAAAACTTGCAAGATTATCAATTCCCTGAAGAACTATTATAGCCGTATTAACTGCTATAACTATATAAAAATGAAAAAGTTTGCCTTTGTTCCACCCATCATTCATTTTCCTTTCTGATTCATTTTCTTACCTTCAGTTTTGTTTTGTTTTTTCCTTTATGTCATAAATTCCGTCTGCTCTCTGCTGCTTGATGGGTTAAAACACTGATCCTCAAACCCTGTCCACTGTGTGTCTCTATCAGCAAAAAGATCTTTGTCTTTTGTATATAACTTATGTGTATAACACACATACAAACAGTGGAACAGGCTGAAGTAAAAAACACTTTAAGACAATTTTTAGTAAAATGTGAGAGAACAGGCTTCATAATTTTTTATAATCACAAGTTACTACTTAGTGATAAAGTCATTTGAAGGTCAGCTTCAACACTTGCTTTTAAAGACTGTCACTCTGAAATGATAGCTCACAAAGAAACATGAATCAAAATCGAAGAAGTGCATAATTGACTGTCTTTATTAAATAATAAGACTTGGCTTTTAATTCCATGAGTGTTATGCAGAGGTTTCTATTAAATTGTGACTAGTTAAATTTTCCCTCTATTGTAATGTCAGTCAGTTGTTCTTGCTGACATTAGACATTGGGGCACTTCTACATTTTAACAAAAGATTCTCAGCCAGCTGAAACACTTTAAGTGTAAGATTTTAGAACAATTAGAAACTTATTTCCAGATTTTCAAGTATATAAGTTAGAAAGTTTTAAAAAATGAGCTATGTGTCATTTTCAGCAGCAAAATCATACCAAGATAGAAATTCTTCTATCCATTTTCAAAATGACCTGTCCATAACATAAATTTCTCTTACTCATTATTAAATATCACTTATATTTTGAAGGGACAAATTAAACATGATTTAAAAAATCAGCTAGAAGGTGGCTAAGTAAGCTACTTGTCATCCCTGACAGGATTAGTGAATTTGGAGCAAGTCTTTTCATAAAAGAAAAAGCACTTAATTCATTAAAAATTCTCTTACGATTTTGTATCCAGATCACAGTAAACCTCTGGTTTATTATAAAAGTTATCATATGTACTCTCTATCTAATTACAAAGAATGCTTTCATATCTTTGTGAAAGTGAAAGATATACTTTTGTGCTTAATTTGATTCTAATTTTAAATTCACCTATGAACTATTGCATGCCCTAGATTCTACCATTTAGTCTCTCCAATATAACTCTGAAATGAAGATAACATGTTTCTTTTTGTCTATTAGGAAGAGTTCAAGGATTGATTGATATTTTGTATAAGCACAAATGAGTTGTTTCTGTGACAGTATAATCCAGGCCATTGGTATAAGAAAGAACAGTTAGGAATTTATGTACTTTGAGAAGCAGGAGGGGCATAGCTTGTGAATGGGGGGGGGGGGAATATCTTTTAACTTGTAAAATGGATAACAATCTTTTTTAAACCATTCCTCAGGAAGAGTTGCCCCTTTCCTGATGTGTTAATTAAGGTGTAAAAATACATTCATCAACATTGCTTTAGGTCATTAATAATGTTTCCTTCTGAGGTGGGGGGCTTGTGTTTTACTACCAGATGGGTTACTAAGTTTGATTATTAATTATCGATTTAACAAACATCTATTAAGCACTTAATTCTTTGCCAAGTACTGTGTGTGGTTTTGAGGGATAAAATGATAAAATGATGGCCCATGTCTTTTTTTTTTTTTTTTTAAGATTTTATTTATTTATTTATTTGTCAGGGAGAGAGAGAGAGAGAGTGCGAGCATAGGCAGACAGAGTGGCAGGCAGAGGCAGAGGGAGAAGCAGGCTCCCTGGTGAGCAAGGAGCCCAATGTGAGACTAGATCCCAGGACACTGGGATCATGACCTGAGCCGAAGGCAGCTACTTAACCAACTGAGCCACCCAGGCATCCCATGATGGCCCATGTCTTAAAGAGATGCACTGGCTAATTGAGTTCACAGATGTGCAAACCGTTGTAATAGGGATGTACAAAGTACCATAGAAATGTGGGGAAAAAGTTTTACAGACATGGAGAACATCAACTGTTACTAGTTCAGTAATATAAATATTTTGTATATTGATTTAAAAAAAAAGAAATGTGGGGAAAGGAGCAAATTAAAGCCAAGGGAAGTTAAAAAAGACTTCTCAGAGTAGGTCATATTTAAGCCTAGAGAAGAGTACTGAGGAACTCTTCAACAGAGAAAGGGGAGGGAGCATGTGAAGAGGAAGGTGTGCTTGACATTTGCATTTCATGAAGTTTTCTGCATTTGATTTCTGGGTCCCAGCTTCTCCAAATAGCATAATGCAGAGGTTCCCAAACTTGACCAGTTACTGTCCTTTGGGTCTCAGTATTTTCATACTCCTCAACCAAAAGAAACACTCCAGAGTTCAGTTTATTAAGTAGCTAGGTTCAAACAACTTACTAAATATTTCTTTCCTAATAACTTAGTAACTGTTTGAAAAAGTAATACATGTTGGGGCGCCTGGGTGGCTCAGTGGGTTAAAGCCCCTGCCTTAGGCTCAGATCATGATCCCAGGGTCCTGGGATCGAGCCCCACATCGGGCTCTCTGCTCAGCAGGGAGCCTGTTTCCTCCTCTCTCTCTGCCTCTTTCTCTGCCTACTTGTGATCTGTCTGTCAAATAAATAAAATCTTTAAAATAAATAAATAAATAAAAGTAATACATGTTAAAACAGTTAAACAAGGAGGCCATTAGACTGGGGTAGCTCTTGGGCCACTAGTAGCTTCTATAAACAAACCAAGGCCAGAGGAGCTCATGCACTTGAACCTGAGAAAACAAAACTCAAGAACTAATTATAAACAGTCAACTAGATTCTCTTGATTATGAAAAAATGAAACACAAGGACAACTATCATAATAGCCAAATACCTGAATTTTCCCAAATAGGGCAAACATTTGGGTTATAATCAATCAAACTATTTCTTTGCTCTACTTTAGCATCTGCTCTATTAAAATGTTTTTCCTGGCCCCTACCTGCAAAATGTCCCTAACCACTTTTTGGTTTTGACGCTGCCTGATTCTAATTGCTTATTCAAATAAGCTTTGTAAAATTTAATGTTTTAATTTAACTTCTAAGATATACATACAATAAAAAAAGAGAATCTTTTATTTTCCTCTCATCAAAATTATTTATCAGTGGAACATATGTACTTGAACACTGTACAAATTTAACCTTGGAAGCGGATTGGACGGTACCACCCTCATTGCCTGTTGTACTTTGATTTTCCCAAAATACTTTTTTTTTTCTTAACCACAAAACCATCAATAAAACCAGCTTTGCAACGGTAAGAAGCCATCAGAAGTGGTACAGTGTATCTAATGTTGGAACTGTGATCTATGTCAAATTCGTGCGGTGGTGATAGATGTCACATATCAATATCACTTCCCTCAAGAATTTAAAGTCCCATGGCATTGTTGAGATTTGGCTGCAGAGCCCTTCAATGCCTTGGTACACAATTGGGGAACTGCGGCTTTAATAGGTTAATACCCTTGACCAAACTAAAGAGGAGGAGGAGGGTAGTTTAATGGAGTTAGTATAGTAAACAACAGAAACTAAGTTTACCCTAGTTGAGTAGTGATGATTTGATGTCTTTAAGAATGAGAGTGTTGTTTAAAGTTGGACACAGGTGTGATTTCTATTTTTAAATTTGGTATGGTTTTCACTGTTTATTTAAAATGAGTCATTTATATTATAATCATTTTTTAACAGATGGATGAATTGCATATATCTATGATCCAGTGGATGGTAAGCTTGCTAATTTTAATGGTGCCTGACTTCACTGACCAAAACACTCTCCCAAATTTGAGGGAGGAAAGTGCTGAGAAACATGATCTGGGAGTTGCAAAGTTAGAGCTAGATGCAATTGCACTGGCCAGAAAGTTGATGCAATATTCCGGCTATCTGAACAGGTGAAACTCTCTGTTGTTTTCTTATTGTCCTTTTGAAGATTAAATGTGACGTAAAGTAGAGGAGATAAGGGTAGGGAGGTAGCAGCAATAAGGGACTGTTTGCTAGTTTTTAAACTAGTTTCAACACTCCTCAGTTGAAATAGGTGATCTTAGTGTTTTCCCAATGGCTTTCGAATTCCTTTGAACAGTGTTACCATAGGTAGGGTGGGAAGTATATGCTATATTGGAGTGAGAATTAGTGAAAAGAAAACAAAATTAAACCAAAAAGGTCAATTTGTTTGCATTAAGATATATCTTGCATGTTTGCATATACTGGGGAGCATTTATGAAGAAGCTTGTACTTCCTGTGTCATTCCATGCAAAACTGATTGTACACTTATATTTCCCTAAATATGTTTGGTTTCACTGAACACCAACTGAAACATCTCTTTTTTTTTTAAATTTTTTTTATAAATATTTTTATCCCCAGGGGTACATGTCTGTGAATCGCCAGGTTTACACACTTCACAGCACTAACCATAGCACATACCCTCCCCAATGTCCATTACCCCACCCCCCATTCCCGACCCCCTCCCCCCAGCAACCCTCAGTTTGTTTTGTGAGATTAAGAGTCACTTATGGTTTGTCTCCCTCCCAATCCCATCTTGTGAAACATCTCTTTAAAAAAAAAAAAAATATCTATTTAAGGGAGAGAGAGAGAGAGAGTGGGTAGAGGGAAAGGGAGAGGGAGAAACAAGCTGAGTGGGGAGCCTGATACGGGACTCCATCCCAGGACCTCAAGGTCACGACCTGAACTGAAGGCAGACACTTAACTAACAGAGCTATCCAGGTGCCCCCAAAACATCTCTCAAAATATTTCAACTGAAAATCCCTTATATCTGAAAAACTAGAAGATTCTACCAAATACAGATGAGGTCTGAAAAATTGTAATTTATTAACTAGGAAGCATGTGTCACTAAGATTGCTTCAAATTCAGGAAGTAGCTTTTATGGTCTAGCCAAATTTCCTCTTCATTTCCATTCAATGTTACCAGTGGTCAGAAGTGAGAAAAATGGGTGGGGGACAGGATGAGGGTGAGAGATTGAGAGATTATTCTCAACAGATTAATTATTATGGTAAACTTCCACTGTATAGGGATTTGAAACACTTAGAAGAGTGTTATAATATATATATATATACATATATATATGTGTATATATATATAATATAATAAATCGATCATGCTATGTGTGTGCTTTTTGTCCCCCTAGTTGTTGCAAAGGCGTGGTAACAGCTATGGCTCTGAATAAGGCAGGTCACTTGGAAAAAAATCCTGCTAAGGAACTTCACGAGCTGAATGAGATGAAGGTAATAGCACTATCTTCCCTTTACTTTTGTTTGTTTTCAGCTGACTTCTTAGGTTGACTTGATTTACTAAAAACTACACATACTTAAAGTATACAGTCTGATAATTTCTGAATTGTGGATACACCCACAAAACGGTTATGATGGTTATGATGATAAAAAGAAAATACCTAACACACTCAAAGTTTCCTTATGCCCCTTTATCATTTCTCCTTCCAGCCTCATCCCCTCCTCGGGCAATGTCTGATCCACTTTCTAATACCAAAGATTATTTTATTTTTCATTTTCTAGAATTTATATAAATAGAATTATACAGAATGTACACTTTTTTGGTCTGACTTCTTTGACGAGTCATAATTTTGAGATTTATACACATTGTTGCTTTTATTAAAAGTTCATGCATTTTAGTGCTAAGTAGTATTTCCTTGTATAGATGTACACTATTCATTCTACCCATTCTCTGTTGATGGGCATTTAAATTGTTGCTGTTTTGATTATAGCAAACAAATTTCCAATGCATATTCACATACAGATCCTTTGCTTTCATTTCTCTTGAGCAAATATCTAGGAATGGAATGTCTAAGTCACAATGGTATGTGTGTGTGTCAAACTGTCTTCCAAGGTAGTTGAAACATTGTACACTCCCCCCAGTGGTGTAGAAATGCTGCGGTTGCTTCACTTCCTCATCAGCACTTGATATGGTCTGTCATCCGCGGTGGATACTATTCTGCACATTCCGTTGTGTTCTGTTAATGAGATTGTTAATAAGACTGCAGTTTTACAGTTTTGAAATCCAATAGTGTATCCTCCAAATTTGTTCTTTTTTTTTTTTTCTCAAAGATTTTATTTATTTGAGAGAGTGAGCGAGAGAGCGAGCAGGAGCAGGGGGAGGGGAGCAGAGGGATAGGAAGAAGCAGGCTCCCTGCTGAGTAGGGAGCCCTACGTGGGGCTTGGTCCCAGGATCATGGTTCCAGGATCATGACCTGAGCTAGAGGAAGAGATGCTTTACTGCCTGAGCCCCTCAGGTGTCCTTGTTCTTTTTCAGGACTGAGCAGGCCATTCCAGGTCCTTTGCTTTCCATATATGAAATTTTTAAAATTAGCTTAGCAATTTCTCCAAAAAACCCTGTTGGGATTTTGATTTGTGAAGAATTGACATCCTGACAATATTGAGTCTTTCAATCTCTGAAGACGGTGTATCTCTTCATTGACTGAAGTCCTTTATTTCTTTCAACAAATTTTTATTGTGTATAGGTTTTCCACAATAGTTTGTAGAGTATAGGTATTACGCATTTTTTTAAAGATTTTATTTATTTATATGAGAGCACACGTGAGGGAGAGCACATGAGAGAAAGTGAGAGCACAAGCAGTGGGGAAGAGTAGAGGGAGAAGTAGGCACCCCACCCAGCAGCAAGCCAGCCCTACATGGGCCTTGATCCCAGGATTCCAGGATCATGACCTGAGTGGAAGGCAGACACTTAACCAGCTGAGACACTCTGGCGCTGCTACACATCTTTTGTCAGACTTATCCCTGCATAATTCATATTTTGGTACTATTATAAGTGTTTCATTTGTTGTTTTTTTTTAGTAAGTGGTTAATTTGTAATATCAATTTCTCATTATTCGTTGCTAATATATAGAATTAGAATTTATTTTTAAAATATATTGATTTCAGGGGTGCCTAGGTGGCTCAGTCGTTAAGCATCTGCCTTTGGCTCAAGTCGTGATCCCAGGGTCCTAGGATCGAGCCCTGCATTGGGCTCCCTGCTCAGCCGGGAGCCTGCTATTCCCTCTCCCACTCCCCCTGCTTGTGTTCACTTTCTTGGTGTGTGTCTCTCTCTCTGTCAAATAAATAAATCAAAATATTTTTTAAAATAAAAATTTAAAAAATGTACACTGACCTTGCTGAACTTATTTTTTTAAGGCAGTTTTTTTTCCCATTTAGGATCTTTAGACTTTATATACAGTCATGGCATCTGAAGATAGGAGCAGTCTTCTCTCTTCCTTTCCAATCTGTGTGCCTTTTATTTATTTTCCTTGACTTTTGTACTACCTAGACTCTCCAGTACCAGGTTGAATAAAAGTGGTGAAAGCTCATATCTTTGCCTTGTCTGTCTTAGGTGAAAAGTATTTATTCTGTCATCTTTTTTTTTTTTAAGATTTTATTTATTTATTTGACAGGCAGAGATTACAAGTAGGCAAGAGAGGCAGGCAGGGAGAGAGAGGAGGAAACAGGCTCTCCGGGGAGAAGAGAGCCCGATGTGGGGCTCGATCCCAGGACCCTGGGATCACGACCCGAGCCGAAAGCAGAGGCTTTAACCCACTGAGCCACCCAGGCGCCCCTATTCTGTCATCTTTAAATAGAACTGTGGCTGTAGGTGTTTCACAGATGCCCTTTATCAGCTTAAGGAAGTTCCTTTTTAGTCCATGTTTGCTGAAAAAACTTCTTAAAGATATCTATTTATTAATTTGAGAGAGCAAGAGGAAGAGAGAGCCATCATGTGAACAAGGGCAGGGAAGAGAATAGGGAGTGAGAGAGGGAGGGGAAAGAATCCCCAGCCAACTCTGTGTTGAGCACAGAGCTTGATGTGGGGCTGGAGCTCATGATCCTGAGATCATGACCTGAGCCAAAACCAAGAGTCTAACGCTTCACCAACTGAGCCACCCAGGCACCCCTGAAAAAGCTTTTTAAAGTCAAAGATAACTTTTTAAATTTTTCAAATCCTTTTTTGCATTGAATGAGATGGTCATATGAGTTGTGTTTTTTACTTTTCTAAAATGGTGAATTCCAGTAGTCCACCCTTATCACAGTTCCACTTTCCACCTTGAAAATTTCAGTTATGCACTGCCAACAGTCCAGCACAGCATAAAGCTGCCTTATTTTTGTGAAAGGAATATTTTAAGACTTGATTTTGACACTAAAACTACAAACTAGAGAAAAAAAAGTGGGGGAGGTGATCTTCCTGGATGTTGCTGCCTGATTGTACCCAGTTGTCTTGACCAATCTCAGAAAGAGGTGCATGTTAAGGGGAGAATATTTTTTTTTTAAGATTTTTTATTTATTTATTTGACAGACAGAGATCACAGTAGACAGAGAGGCAGGCAGAGAGAGAGAGAGGGAAGCAGGCTCCCTGCTGAGCAGAGAGCCCGATGCGGGACTCGATCCCAAGACCCTGGGATCATGACCTGAGCCGAAGGCAGCGGCTTAACCCACTGAGCCACCCAGGCACCCTAAGGGGAGAATATTTTAAAAGGAGAGCCTGTAACTCAGTTTTCACAACTATACTTACCAAAACACTGAGGTCAAAATATAAAGTTGATTACAAAGTATGTTGAACATAATCTTATTTGGAAATACGGGAAAATCTTCACTTTGAAGTATACATTTATTATAAAATTTTAAATATACATTTATTCCTGGAAAAAAAAAAGTATACATCTTTTGGATTTTGATCACTTTTATTGATGGTTGTCAATCAATTCTTCTATCATAGCTGCCCAGATAAATTACTTTAAGAAGTCTTTTTTTTTTAAAGATTTTATTTATTTATTTGACAGATCACAAGTAGGCAGAGAGGCAGGCAGAGAGAGAGAGGGGGAAGCAGGCTCCCCACTGAGCAGAGAGCCCGATGTGGGGCTCGATCCCAGGACCCTGGGATCATGACCTGAGCTGAAGACAGAGGCTTTAACCCACTGAGCCACCCAGGCGCCCCACTTCTTTAAGAAGTCTTGGGGATTGTTTTAGTTTCCCAAGACCATTGAGATTGTCCAGGGGTTAATGATTCTATTTGCTTACCATCTGATCTTGGTATATCTCGATCCAGTCTGATTCTTAATAACTCCATTACCACCTTAGTCTCTTTATAGTCTCTTTATTAGTACCTTATAAAAGACTATCTCTTCTAACCTTTTTTTTCTCCTGCTTTTGATCCACAGCAATAGGCTTAACATTTAGGACCATCCCTTGCTTTCTAAATCCTCCTTTAGCCCAGACGTGAATTTTAGTTTTTGGTTTTTTTTTTACTTTACACCAGAAGCATTTATTGACACAGCTCTGAATTAGACTTTATCAGAATTAAATAAGAATATTGATGGAAAGAGATCTGTATGTTTTGATTAATAACCAAACTATCTGGTCTAGAGCTGGTCAAAGGTGATGTTGAAGGTTTTGAAGGAAAATTTGCTTAATTCCACAGATTACAGTAATACTTTCAACAAAAGATTCCTACTGACATTTTTTATCCTCATCAGAAGTCCGATGGTAGTATTTTCAATATCTCTGTTTATAAGAAAATGACTAGGATCTGGTTCACAGTATGCAAATTCAACTAGAGAATAGTTTATTTCTAATGAATGATGAATTAACTCTGATGAAATAAGATTTCAAAACTATTGTTACTATTTTCAAAATTAACTAATTCTTTGTTCTAGATACAATAAAGTTAAATAATATATGCTTCAGTTTTGTAGCTGGAAAGATCCTTAGGGGCAGTGTTGTGCTGGAGATTCACAGTGGCAAGCAAGCTGACTGTGCACACACTGATAACATACTGAGTCATGAATACCATTGAAATTGCCTTGGTGGGATGTGTATGGCATGGAAATCAGCAAATGCTACAAATTAGGAGCATTTTTCTCCTTGCCCCACAAGATGGCTTTCACCAGTTCCCCACTGCATAAGGGTCACCTAGAGTAAACCAGCAACCTTATTTTTTTTTTTAAGATTTTATTTATTTATTTGACAGAGAGCACAAGCAGGGGGTGCAGCAGGCAGAGGGAGGAGGAGAAGCAGGCATCCTGCCCAGTGTGGAGCCTGATGGGCAGTTTGGTCCCAGGACCCTGGGATCATGACCTGAGCTGAAGGCAGACACTTAACCGACTAAGCCACCCCGGCGCCCCCAACCTCATTTGTTTTTAATAGATGGAAAACTTTTAAGGATTTACTCAAGAAGTCAAACAATTAGATGAACTTAGGACTAGAACCCAATAGTTTCACATCCCTTGTTTGATCCTCTTTCTGATATGCAGTAAGACATCATCCTAACCCTTGAATCCAGAATTGAAATTTATCAGTGACATTAACGAAGCTGTGCTAAACTTACTGTACCCCCATAGGCTTCAGTTTCCTTATCTAGAATATAAGGTTATAGATTTGATTTCTAAAATTTTTTGACTCTGACATTTCATAATAATCCCACAATTAGAATTGGGTCTAATAATGAGAAAAATAGAAGACATATTACAGTTCTTCCTCGTTGATTTCAGGAACCTAAAGTGGGTCATTATTTCACCACACAGTACAGTTTTTTGATGGTTAAAGTGACCATATCTCCATCCCCAGAGAAGATAATGTTTCCTGGTTTACTCTGCTGTTATTATTAATAATAAGGAATGACATCTCTTTTAAATATTGAGGCCAGAACTTAGCTGTTAAGAGATCTTAGTTAGGGACGCCTGGGTGGCTCAGTTGGTTGAGCGGCTGCCTTCGGCTCAGGCCATGATCCCGGCGTCCTGGGATCGAGTCCCGCATTGGGCTCCTTGCTGGGCAGGAAGCCTGCTTCTCCCTCTGCCTCTGCCTGTGCTCGCGCTTGCTTTCTCTCTCTCTCACAAATAAATAAATAAAATCTTAAAAAAAAAAGAGAGATCTTAGTTAAGTGAATGTAGTATTATTATATACTTTAGGTGAACGAGAGCTGTTGTAGACCTTTCCTGTATCACAGCAGATAAGGGGTGAACACCTTTTCCAAAACAGTGCTGCTGCTGCTGCTGCTTTTTTAAAAAATAGGCTCCAAAAAAAAAAAAAAAAAAAAAAAAGACTCCACGCAGAGCCCAGTATGGGGCTTGAACTCACGATCCTGAGATCAAGACCTGAGCTGAGATCATGAGTCAGACACTTAACTGACTAAGGCACCCAGGCACTGCCCCCCAAACAGTGCTTCTGATCTGTATTTATTCATTTTAATGGGGGCTGGGGAGGTTTTTTAGTAGTTAAAAGTCCATACCACCTGGATTAGAGCCAAAATGCTATCCTTAACTATAAATATGACCTTGGGCAAGATGTTCAACTGCTCTGTTCTTCAGTTTCTTCATCTAAAAAATGAGAATAATAGTAGTACATAGTTACATTCTCATCACAAGAAAAAAGTTTGTAACTATATATTAACTAGACTTATTGTGGTGATCATGTTGCCATATATACAAGTATTGAATTATTATGTTGTTCACCTGATATTAATGTTATTTCTTGTGTGTGTGTGTGTGTGTGTGTGTGTTTTGGGGTTAATCCATTTTTTAAAATTTAAAATTAAAAAAAAATTTTAATTCAATTCCAGTTAACATATAATGTTATGGGGCGCATGGGTGGCTCAGTGGGTTAAAGCCTCTGCCTTCGGCTCAGGTCATGATCCCAGGGTCCTGGGATCAAGCCCCACATCGGGCTCTCTGCTCAGCGGGGAGCCTGCTTCCTCCTCTCTCTCTGCCTGCCTCTCTGCCTACTTGTGATCTCTGTCTGTCAAGTAAATAATAAAATCTTAAAATACAATGTTATATTAGTTTCGGGTATACAATATAGTGATTCAACAATTCTATATAACACCCTGTGCTCATCACAGCAAGTGTCCTCCTTAACCCCCGTCACCTATCTCACCCATCCCCCACCCACCTCCCCTCTGGTAACCACAAGTTTGTTCTCAATATAATGTTATTTCAGTTATATCTCATAAAAATCATAGCTTGTATTTCATACTGAAGATCAAATGAGTTAATATTACACATGCTTACAGCAGAATCTGGCATATAATTAATGCCATGTAAATGTGGGCTATTTTTATTGTTACTGTTATGTAATCCCAGTTGGCCTGGTCAGTTGCGAACCATTTTTGGGGACAGACCGTTTGCCCATAGTAAATCCAGTGATCTTTCTTCATCTTGTTTTATGGCACTCCACTGCTCCTTGTCCCAATATGACACAGATCTCAAAACACTGGATAAGAGAAGATGTGATTTCGGGCTGTATACACAGAGAAACATTTCTGCCCAAATCTTCAAACTGAAGTGATAACAAGTTAATTGAATGGAGTTTTATTTAGAAGAGTTGTACTTGGCGGCTCCTCAATAGAAGTGAGTTGGTATAGTCTGACTTTTTTTCCGCTTAATAATTATCTTTTCTTTTCTCTCAGAGAGAATGTTATGGGTGGATCACCACATGTTCTCACCTCCTTTCTGGGATCAAAGGCAAAAAAGTAACGTTATTGACAAGGGAAGAAAAAGAACATCTATTTGGAGAAGAGGTATTCACCATGTGTTGGCACTGATCATTATTCAGGTTCTTCCTATATTTGTTGCCCTCCTGTGTTTTGGTTGGGTTGCATAGTTGGTTAAGTGTCCGACTCTTGATTTCAGCTCAAGTCATGATCTTAGAGTTTTGAGATGGACATGTGAGGGTTGTTGGGCTCCATGCTGGGCAAGGAGCCTGGTTAAGAGTCTCTCTTCCTGGGGCACCTGGGGTGGCTCAGTTGGTTGGGCCACTGCCTTTGGCTTGGGTCATGATCCCAGAGTCCCGGGATGGAGTCTTGCATTGAGCTCCCAGCTCTGTGGGGAGTCTGCTTCTCCCTCTGACCTTCTCCCCTCTCATGCTTTCACTCTCTCTCATTCAAATAAATAAATAAAATCATCAAAAAAAAATTCTCTTTCCCTCTCCCTTTGGCCCTCCCTGCTCCCATGAACTCTCTCTCTCAAAAAAACAAACAAACAAAAAAACTTAAATTACAGTATAGTTTTAGAAAATTAAGTTCCAAAGACATGATCTTGGCTACACAACAGGTCTATGAAAAAATTAAATTCAAGAACTATACAGAATCATAAAGACTTAAGAACAGGAAGGATTTTTAAGGGTGATTAAATTCAGCCCAACATCTGATGCATGAATCTTTATATAATACCCACCCTTGATCATTATGTCTATGTTTGAATATCTAAAGTGACAGAGACCTACTTTTAGAATTAGCCCACTTGTTTTGGTGACCACTGACCATTAGAATGTTATTCTTCCTATTGAAATGGATGAAATATGTTTCCTTGTAACTTTTTCTACTCACTGGTCCTCATTTAGTCTTTTGGGTTGACATGAACAAGGCTGGTTTGTTTTCCACATTATAGTATTTACAACATTCCATGTTATGGTGTTTTCTAACATTTGAAAATAGCTATATT
>PISX010015828.1:16599-48333 GCA_004024625.1 Mellivora capensis
AGGAGAAGGGAGTTGAGGGAAATTGGGGGGGAGATGAACCATGAGAGACTATGGACTCTGAAAAACAACCTGAGGGTTTTGAAGGGGCGGGGGGTGGGAGGTTGGGGGAGCCAGGTGGTGGGTATTGTGGAGGGCACGCATTGCATGGAGCACTGGGTGTGGTGTAAAACTATGAATTCTGTTACGCTGAAAAGAAATATAAAAAAAAAAAAAAGAAAATAGCTATATTCAACCTAATTCTATTTTTGAAATTTCTGTTATTTTCGATTAATCTATCTCTCTTCATGGGTCATCACCACAATATTTTAATTTTTGAGGAGCCACAATGCATTTTCATATCTGATTGGGCCAGCCCTACTCACTGATTTTCTTCAGGGGTTCATCACTATGCTTATTTATTCTTCTGTGTAACTCTATAATCTATGTCTGGGAAAATATGAATTTTCAAGACTAGGGTAATACTAAATTTATATATTAACTTAGAGCAGAGATACTTATGCTGTCAAGTTGTCCTATCCAAAAATATAGGATGTCTGTTTTTAACACCTTTCAATGATGTTTTATGATTTACTCATTTTATATATTTCTTGTAAGGTTTATGCCTGAGTATTTCATTTTATTTTTTGTATTTTTTTGAGCATTTATTTTATTTTAAAAACTTTTTATTTATTTAAGTAGTCTCTACACTCAACATGAGACTCAAATTCACAACCTTGAGACCCAGCCAGACACCCCTATTTTTTGCTATTTTAAATGGGATCTTCACATTGTATCTTCTATCTGGTAATTGTGTATATGTTATTGATTTCTGTATTAATTTTATATTTGGGGACTTTACTAAATTACCTCATTGTTTTTAGTAGTTTTTGGTAGAACAGATTCTTTTGGGTTCTCCAGATATTTAATCAAATCATCTACAAATATATAATTTTAACCTCTTTCCATTGTTATGCCTCTAGTTGATTTTTCTTGTCTAATTACAATGAATAAGTCTCCCAATCTGGTGTTAAATAGTAGTGACAATAGCAAGCATCCTCAAGAGGGAAGGCCTTTAGTGATTGGAGTTGATTTTTTGTTTAATTTCTTTATTGGTCTTCAAGTATCTCAGATCTTCCACCCAAGGTCACTTTCCTTCTGCCTTAATCTTTAAATTTTTCTTTAGTGATGATTTACTGAGGCAAACTTAATTTTTGGTTGTGTGAAAATGTCTTTATTTCACCCTCAATCTTAACATGTTTTGCAGGGTATATAATTCTAGGATGATACCATTTCCTCCCAGCTCATTGATGATGCTGTTTCTACTGTTTTCTGGATCTTATTGTTACCAAACTGGCAGCAGAGAATTCAGCTGTCAATTCCTTTGAAGTTAATTCCTCTCTTCTCTTTGGCTACTTTTTTTTTTTTTTAAGATTTTATTTATTTATTTATTTGACAGAGATCACCAATAGGCAGAGAGGCAGGGAGATAGAGAGAGAGGTGGAAGCAGGCTCCCTGCTGGGCAGAGAGCCCGATGTGGGGCTCGATCCCAGAACCCTGGGATCATGACCTGAGCCGAAGGCAGAGGCTTTAACCCACTGAGCCACCCGGGCGCCCCTCTTTGGCTACTTTTAAGATCTTCATGTCTGGCATTTTGTAGTTTCACTCTGGTACATATAGGTGTGGAATCCTTTTCTTTTTGCTGGGGATTCTCTTGGTTTCCTAAATCTTTGACTTGTTACCTTTCATTAAATATAGAAAATTCTATTATCTCTTCAAATATTGTCTCTACTATATTTGCTCTCTTCTTTCTGGAACTCTGAATGGATATGTATTGGAATCTATCCCCATGGCTTTTAACCTTATTTCATATTTTTCTTTGCTTCTGCATTGAATCCTGAATAATTTCTTCTGGCTTACCTTCCCATTCACTAATCTTCTATTAAATCTTTCTGTTCAGTTTTTAAATTTAATTGTTAAAGTTCTACTTGGTTCTTTTTCAAGTCTGATCATTCTTGTAATCTTTCTTCATATTTTTAATCTCATTTCTTTAAACATTAAATATAACTTCGTAGTCTATATGATAATTCTAATATATGTCATATCTGTATAAGAGTGTTAATTATAAAACTGGACAGCTATATGCAAAGGAATGAAATTGGACCACTATCTTACACCACACAAATAAAGTTTCGAAATGGATTAAGGACCTAAATGTGAGACCTGAAACCATAAAACTCCCAGCAGAGAGCATGTGCAATAATTTCTCCAACATCCTCTGTAGCAACATTTTCATAGATACAGCTTCTAAGGCAAAATAACTTTGGGACTACATCAAAATAAAACGCTTCTGCATAACAAAGGGAACAACCAACAAAACTAAAAGAGAACTACTGAATGGGAGAAGATATTTGCAAATGATATATCTGATGAAGGGTTAGTGTTCAAATTATATAAAAAACTGTAACTCAATGCCAAAAAACCCCAAATAATTCAATTTAGAAATGAGCAGAAGATGTGAACAGACATTTCTCCAAAGAAGATATCTAGGGACGCCTGGGTGGCTCAGTTGGTTAAGCGGCTGCCTTCGGCTCAGGTCATGATCCCAGCATCCTAGGATTGAGTCCCACATTGGGCTCCTTGCTCGGCGGGGAGCCTGCTTCTCCCTCTGCCTCTACCTGACACTCGGTCTGCCTGTGCTCGTGCTCTCGCTCGCTCTCTCTCTGACAAATAAATAATACAATCTTAAAAAAAAAAAAAAGATATCTAGATGGCCAACAGACACAGGAAAAGATGCTCAATATTGCTCATAATCAGGGAAATGCAAATCAAAGCCACAATGAGATATCACTTCACACTTGTCAGAATGGAGAAAATAAAAAACACAAGGAACAAGAAGTGTTGGCAAGGACCAGGAGAAAAAGGAACACTTGTGTACTGCTGGTAGGAATGCAACCTGGTGCAGCCACTGTGGAAAACAGTATGGAGGTTGCTCAAAAAATTAAAAACAAGACTATTATGTGATCAAGTAATTCCACTACTGGATATTTAACAATGTGAGAAATAAAGAGAAAATAAAAGAATGTGAAAATACTAACTTGAAAAGATATATGCACCCTGATGTTTATTGCTTCATTATGTATAATAGCCAAACTGTGGAAGCAGCCCAAGTGTCCATTGGTAGATGAATGGATAAAGATGATATGGCATGCACATGCGCACGCACGCACACAAACACACACACACACACACACACACACACACACACACAGTGGAATATTACTCAGCCATAAAAAAAAGAATGAAATCTTGCTATCTGTAACAACATGGATGGTGTTAAGTAAATAGTGTTAAGTAAAATAAGTGAATCAGAGAAAGACAAATACCACTATTTCACTCATGTGGAATTTAAGAAACAAATGAACAAAGGAAAAAAGAGATTAAAAAACAGACTTAACTATAGAGAACAAATTGATAGTTGCTAGATGGGAGGGGGTGGGTGGGAATGGGTGAAATAGATAAGGGGATTAAGAGTAATCCTCTTATAGCCCCACTTATCACAATAAGCACTGAATAATGTATAGAATTGTTGAATCAATATATTGTAATATAACACTATGTTAATTATACTGGAATTAAATAAATAAAGAATAATGCTAGTTACAGCATTATTTATAATAGCAAAATACAGATCTTCCTTGACTTATGTTGGGGTTATGTTTCAACCCATTGTAAGTTGGAAATATTGTAAGTCAAAAGTGTATTTAATACACTTAACCTATCCAACATCATAGCTTAACCTAGCCTACCTTCATTGTGCTTTGAATACTTACATTAATTTATAGTTGGGCAAAATCATCTAACCACAACCCATTTTATAATAAAATGTTGAATATCTCATGTAATTTATTTTTTTGTTTGTTTTAGGAACTTATCTTTTTGAGGGGGGAGGGGCAGAGGGAGAGAATCTTTCAGACTCATTGCTCAGTGTGGAGCCTGACCCCAAGACCCCTGAGATCATGACCAAAGCCAAAACCAAGAGTCCATCCTCAATGAATTGAGCCATGCAAGCACCCCTGAATATCTCATGTAATTTATTGAATACTGTATTGAAAGTGAAAAACAGAATGGTTCTAAGTGTAACGGTTGGTTATTCTTATGATCATGAGGCTGACTAGAAGCTGTGGGTCATTGCCACTACCCAGAATCATGAAAGAGTTGAACCACATAGTGTTGGCCTGGAAAAAGATTAAAAATAAAAATGCAAAGTACAGTTTCTACTGAATGTATATCATTTTCATGTTGTAAAAATTTTAAGTTAAACCATCATAAGTCAGGGACATCTGCACTGGAAACAATATAAATGTTCATCAGTAGGGGATTGGTTTGAAAAAAGCAGATTATGGAATGCAACAAATGTGATTATCTCATTTCCATTAAAATGTTTAGATGTATATAAGGCAGTCTAGAAGAATGTAGTCAGTAAGCCAATAGCAGTTATTACCTCTGAAAGTTGAGATTTTTGTTTGTTTTAAAAATATATTTTTTATAAGTCAAACAGAGAGCCTATTATTATATGGTTTCACTTACTTGTGGAGCATAAGGAATAACACGGAGGACATTGGGAGATGGAGAGGAGAAGGGAGTTGGGGGAAATCGGAGGGGGAGACAAACCATGAGAGACTGTGAACTCTGAGAAACAGGGGTTTGGAGGGGAGGGGTGGGGGGGGTTGGGGGAGCCAGGTGGTGGGTATTAAGAAGGGCATGTATTGCATGGAGCACTGAGTGTGGTGCATAAATAATGAATTTTGGAACACTGAAAAAAATAAAAGTATTTTTTAAAAGTTAACATGTGCATAAAGGAAACTGAAAAACACAAGAAGCAGAGAACAAAGTCATCCATAATCACAAGCAGTTTATAGTTTGACTTCTAGGTTCTTAATTTCTCTGTATTGTTTATTTTACAGCATTATCAGGGAGAAAATTTATTTGTTAAAAACATCCTAACATAATTTGAATATTTTTCTTTATATTTCTGCAGCATAATTTAAAATTGCTATAAAATATCTTATATATTTTATGTCATTTATTTATGCATATTCCTATTATAGGCATTGAACTTTTTTAGCTTCTGTTTTATACACATCATTGCAATAAACTGAAGGGCATTTGTCAGTCAGTATTTGTGTAGACTCATTTGAGGTATTCAGCACTGTTGACTCCTCCTTTCTCTTCTTTTGACTTTTCTGGTGGTTCTGTCAGACTTCTGACACAACTTCTGGCCTTTGTTACGGACTTGTCCTCCTTCCCTAGTCCTTTATGTGACTAGGTTCCTGTCCTAAGCCCTCATCCTCTAGCAACTTCACAACCTCACCTTTGGTGATACAATTCACTTTCTTGGCTTCAACTAAAGGCAGATAGCTGTTAAATAATTATCTTTAACCCAAATGCCTCCATCTAAACTCTAGATCTTACTGAGTATTTCCACTTAGATATATTTAGGATACCTTAAAGTCACATGGCCTAGTCTGAACTCATCTATCTTCCTAAACCTGCTTATGCAACTTTGTTCATTATCTCTGTGAATGGCATTATCATCTGTGTAGTGGCCTGAACCATTCACCAGGTATCATTCAAGATGCTTCCTTTCCCTAGCCATCCCATATCACCTAAACTCTCCAGCATTAAGAGTTAACTCATAAACATCTCTTGAATCCTTCTCCTCCTCTTCATTCCTGCAACCCTGTGCTGTTCATTCTCTGCTCTTATTTTTTCTTCCCATTCTTTCTCCCTCTCTCTCCTTTCTCTTTAAATCTGCTCTCCTGATGCTAGAGTGATTGTTTTAAATTGCAGAACAGATAAGTCAATTTTTTTTTCCCAGATAAGTCAATTTATCAGTACCTCATTGCCTTCAGGATAAAATCCAGTTTCCCTGGAATGACACTCTAGGCCTTCCTCTATAACTGTGCTCCTGTCCATCTGCCCCTAAGTTTCTGTTACACTAACTACTTTTGTTCTCAAGAGCTAGTCATGCCCATTCAACATCCTTTGCCTGGAACCATGCTATCTTTTTTCCCTTACTCATCCTTTAAGAAGAAACTCAGACATTATTTATGTCTGTTTATATTATGTCCGTTTATATTATTATTATGTCCCCCAGGAAACCTTCCTGACCAATCCACTCACTTATTTTTTATTTTTTTTATTTTTAAAGATTTTACTTATTTACCTGAGAGAGAGAGCATGAGAGGGGAGAGTCAGAGGGAGAAGCAGACTCCCTGCTAAGCAGGGAGCCCAATGCAGAACTCCATCCCAGGACTCCAGGATTATGACTTGAGCCGACAGCAGTCGCCCAACCAACTGAGCCACCCAGGCGCCCCTGACCAATCCACTCTTTCAGCCACATCCACTACCATAGATTAGGTGCTCCTACCATGTGACTATATGTATCCATAGCATTTTCTTGTCCACTAAATTGTTAAGCTTTTTAAGGGCAGGGGCTATTCTTTTTTTTTTTAATTCAATTAATTAACTTACAATGTATTATTTGTTTCAGGGTTACAGGTCTATGATTCATCAATCTTATATAATACTCAGTGCTCATTACAAGACATACCCTCCCCAATGTCCATCACCTAGTTACCCCATCCCGCCACCTTCCTCCCCTCCAGCAACCCTCTGTTTGTTTCCTATGATTAAGAGTTTCTTATGGGGTGTGCCTGGGTGGCTCAGTGGGTTAAAGCCTCTGCCTTTGGCTCAAGTCATGATCTCAGGGTCCTGGGATCAAGCCCCCACATCAGGCTCTCTGCTCAGTGGGGAGCCTGCTTCCTCTTCTCTCTCTGCCTGCCTCTCTGCCTACTTGTGATCTCTGTCAAATAAATAAATAAAATCTTTTTTTAAAAAGTTTCTTATGGTTTGTTTCCCTCTCTGGTTTCATCTTTTTCATTTTTTCTTCTCTTCTCCTATGATCCTCTGCCTTGTTTCTTGAATTCCACATATCAGTGAGATCGTATGATAATTGTCTTTCTCTGATTGACTTATTTCACTTAGCATAATATCCTGTAGTTCCATCCATATCATTGCAAATGGCAATATTTCATTTTTAATGGCTGCATAATATTCCATTATATATGTATACCACATCTTCTTTATCCATTCATCTGTCGACAAACATCTGGGCTCTTCCCATAGTTTGGCTATTGTGGACATTGCTGCTATAAACACTGGGGTGCAGGTGCCCCTTCGGATCCCTATATTTGTATCTTTGGGGTAAATACCCAGTAGAGCAGTTGCTGGGTTGTAGGAGGACGGGGATATTCTTATTGCCCTTTTTGTCCTTATCCCTAGCACAGTGTCCAGTTGCAAGATTAGTGCTCACTAAATACTTTTGAATGAATAATCTGTATATGCTACAAGTTATTAATATACACTAAACTATAATTGTACTATTGTTTCATCTCACAGGATTTTTTAAAATTAATTGAACCTGAAATAGACAGACTTTTTACTTTTAGAGAGGAGGAAGAAGAAAGCCTGGAGGATAATTTTCAGATGCAAAAGGAAGAAGAGGTAAGATGATTTAGTATTATATTTCCCTTTCCCTTTATATTTTTAAAGAATATAAATATAAGTACTGAGGTGCCTGGATGGCTCAGTTGGCTAAGCATCCAACCCTTAATGTCAGCTTAGGTCATGGTCTCAGAGTCATGAGATCAATCATACCAGGCTCCATGCTCAGTGCAGTCTGCTTGAGATTCTCTCTCTCTCCTTCTCCCTCTGCCCCTCCCCTTGCTCACACTCTCTAAATACATACATACATGCATACATACATACATACAATCTTAAAAAAAAGAATATATATATAGGTACTATTGAAAATAGAAATAGGTCATCTGGAATAAACACTTCAGCTCCCTTCCTTTCTTCATAGAGATTTAACGGTATCTGAGACACCCTTATCTGTCTATTTCCCAAGGTAGGGGCATCCTTTTCCTTTTCAAAAATCGCTCACTTCCCATCAGCCTCATTCACACCTGTACTCCCATTACCTACACAATCTACCTCTCACCCTGATGCTGTTTCTTTGTCCTTTCATTACCAGATTTTTCAAATAGTAATTTAAACTCTATGTTTCCACTTTTTCTTCTTCTTTTGTTTTTTTTTTAACCAGGCTCCAACATGGGGCTTGAACTCATCACTCTGAGATGAAAACCTGAACTGAGGTCAGGAGTCTGATGCTCAACTGTCTCAGCCACCCAGGCGCCCCTGTATCCACTTCAGTTCCCATCTGGGCATCTTTCCCTTTCGTCCCAGGCCCATCTCCACACCTCCTTTCTCCTAACCCTGTCTCTACACCTGCTGGGGCATTTGTAGTAATAAATATAACCCTTTCTGGGGCATTTATAATGTTAATGACGACGACGATGATGATAAAAATGCAATGACAACTACAAATAATTGAGTACCTACCTTGAGCTATATGTTCTGCATGTGTTACTTCTTATCTATACAACACAACTTCTAGGTAAAAATTACTGCCCCATTTTATAAATAAGAAGCTCGGAAAGTTGGACTCTGACTTACCCTAAGTCAGAAAGCTGTAAGTGGCGGAACCAGTGTTCAAACCCAGATTGGTCTGGCATAAGAGCCCTTGCTGATTCCTGGGTTGACTACTACTGTCCTTGGCTCTCAGAACTCAAGATCACCTACCACTCTCTAGACTGTCTTAACTTACTTCCTTGATGTTTCTTCTCTCTGAATAGTTTAAATGTTGGCATGATCCCAGGCTATGACCTAGGTCCTCTATGACCCATGATACATGCTAGACAGCAGAAGAAAAATTTTATACAATACCTAAGCCTCTTTTGGCCAGCATTTTCTGTTTTATTTCTGGTACAGTGCTTGGGATATAGAAGGCACAAAATAAATGGAAAGCAGTGTTATTTGGGCACTAAATTCTGTCATACCTTTTAAATGTGTAATACATTTCCTCTTTTCCTCCTTTTGTGGCCTTAGTTCTGGCCCTTTCCTCTCTATGTTACAAAGTCTTTTTTTTTTTTTTTTTTTAATAAGATTTTATTTTTTTTTTTTGGACACAGAGGCAGCAAGAGAGGGAAAACAAGCAGGGGGAATGGGAGAGGGAGAACAGGCTTCGCACAGAGCAGGGACCCCAATGCAGGGCTCGATCCCAGGACTCTGGGATCATGACCTGAGCTGAAGGCAGACCCTTAACTGACTGAGCCACCCAGGTGCCCCCATGTTACAAAGTCTTATTTGGTCTCCAGATAAGTTTCTCTGTAAAAACTTCCCTGAGTGTCTAGGCAGAATCTAGGGTCCTTTTCTGGGTGCACAAAGCTTTTGGAACACACCAATCGTGCATACCATAATTATTTTCTGGTCCATCTCTCCTACTGTGCTGTGAATTCCTGAGGTCTGGAAGACATCCTCTTTGTTTCTTTCACCATTGTCTCCCCTGGTCTCCACTTCCCCATCCCCACTAATTTCTCGATGTTTGCTGTAAGTCTTCAAAAATGCTTGTTGAATGACTAATGCAAATGGAAGATTAAAGCTTCAGACATTGCTGTGGGGAACTTGCCCTGCCACTGAGTCACATACCAGCTTGCTAACAGGTCCTTTGTGTTTCTGTGCCCTAGAAGCCTTCAACATCCAAGGAGGAGGAAAAACTCATTCGAGTAATTGAAAAAGATGAAAATATTCATTCCAAACCTCTATTTGAAGCAAATATATTCTCTTCCTGGGTATGTATCTGAAACCCAAGTAGGAAATTCAAAACCAGAGAAAAAAGCTAAGAAATTTAACATTATGAAAAAAAAAAGAAAGAAATTTAACATTATGTAAAAATGATATGGATTTAACATAACTTTTAGCTCCAGGAGGGCCAGGATACATAATGCATTTTTCAGATTTTTTTCTTTCCAGCATCATCTCTGGAAAACTCTTGTTTTTTACCTTAACTTTATAAAAAACTTCTCATTCTCTTCTTTGAACCTCATTTTAAAATTAGCATTTCATTGCCTTCCTTAATTTAACAATATCTTCGTCAAAATTTGACCTATTTTTTAAATGAATTCATTCAACAGACTCTATTGAGAACTGCGATTAGCATATACCTCTGAGCACAAGAATTATTGAGAAATTGGAAAACTTTAAAAACTCAGCAGAAAACAGATTTAAAATTCTTCCACAGAAAGTTCTAGGACTATGGTAGACTTAAGTCAGTTCTAGATTGATATCTCTGTAAAGGATGTCATACCTCGATCCCATTAATCCCCTGAAATGGCATATAGCATTTTGCGTGTATGTTTCTACTGTGTGTGTCCTTGTGGGGGAGGCAGGTACCAGAAATCCATAGACTTAGTCAAATTTCTGAGCCTCAAAGTTAAGAACCACTTGACTGTTAGAGATCTGATCCACCTGGGTAGTCAGGGGCGTGTGGAGGGGTGGGAGCTGGACCGAGGGTGGCATCGGACCACAGCGGGATGACTGAGGCAGAGGTGTGGCGCAGAGGGGAGGCAGATTGTGGGGATGTGTGTCCAGGGAGGTTGTTGGAAATAGGCTCCAACTCTTGTAGGAAGAGCTGGGAGAAACCACGTGGAGAGTCAGAGAGGCACTGCAAACTGGGGTGAGAGCAGCGCTGAGAGGGGTTGCAATCACATTCTCCCCAAGTTACATCTTTTCAACAAGTTTTTCGTATAGTATATTAATCTATCAGTCCTTAAGACTGGGTGAGGCAAGGATGTAAGAGAAAGCAGGGCCATGAGCCCTGTAAGGAAAAGGGAGATAAAGAGTAGCACCGTTTAATATGTTTAACAACCCCCCCCAACCAATCCCACCCAAGCCTTCCTGCCTCAAGAGTTTCTCCCCTGCTGTGCCACCCAGGCTAGGAGTCAGGGTCAAACCTCCCCAATGATCCTCAAGACAGGTAGGAAGCAGGCAGGAAAACAGCCTATAGTCGGGGTGGAGTTTGGGGGGGCATGGTGCTTGTTTTTGATGGTGGACCTTTCCATCTGACACGGTGTGGTGCCACGTGACTAGCTCACCTGAGGCCGATGTGGCCCAGAAAGTCTATCTCCAGGCTCTGAAAGTTTGCTAATGTTGCTACTCTAGATCACTGCAGATCTTTGTTGTTGTTGTTTTTTTTTTTGCCAGATAGCCTCTGGTCCTAAGGACATAAATAACCATTTCACAGGGATACCGGACCTTTAGGCAGCGGCAGTCTCTCCTGCTGCTCTAAGGACACAACTCCCAGGAGGCAGTACGCTTGATTAACACTAGGGAGGAAAAGGAAAAAGAAGGGCTCGGGAAGCAGAAAGCCTGTGGTGTGCAGGTATAACCTGTCATGTCGCTGGGAACTGAGCTGTGAAACTGGAGAGCTCCAAGAGATAGAGGGGTCCCAGATGTCTAGCGAGAAATGGCTCCAGAACCCTGAGAAGCTACAGACCTGAGCATGGAGTTTTCAGTTAGTAACCCCTTCTGCAGGTGACTCCGGATGGGATTTTCTGGGCGTTGAGATATGAGTGATAGCTCAGCAGGAGGGGTGGTAAGTCACCACCAGCTTGGGCAGACTAGTGGCTTGGCCTCATTCATACCATTACCTGATGCCTAGTGTTCACCATAATGGGGCTGGACCATCCAGTATGCAAAACGCTCCTCAATTAGCTGGGAGGTAGGGCTTTGTGAGAATTCCTGAGGATCGTACTCAAAGTAGACCCCATGTACAGGACTTGGCCTGCTGTGCCTGAAATGGTCACGCCCAATTTGGCGCTGGGCCCGATTCACTGGTTTTCCCATTAAGTTGCCCTGACTTTGCCGCTGCCCCTCCTGGGGAAGGCTGCTCTGCCTTCAGATGCAGCCCAGTTCAAGAACCTTGTCACACAGCACTGCTTGGGACCCTCTCTGAGCCACAATCATTCCAACACTGTTGCTGCAGGACAAGCAGCCAGAATTCTGTAACATCGCAGCTGGCTGGAGGAGCCAGGGGGTGACTAAATCCACCAGCTCTTCCAGAGGCAATACCGAAAGTGCTCGGAGCGACCCTGGCCCCCAGGTGCTGCGGCTTGACCGCAGGAGTAACGTTGCCTACAGCTCAGCAGCCCCAACAAGCAAGGTGTCAGGAGCAGTCTCTCTCGGGCTCTTCTTCACACCATGGATTCCTGCTGTCTGTAAGGGTTCAGTGTGTGAGGGAGATGGGAGAGTTTGCTGGATCACCTGTGAACTGGGGAAGGGTGAACAGGGGCCAGACTTGGGGTCATCAGCAGTATTTTTAACATAAGATTAAACTTTCTGCTCTTTGCTCTCTTACTGGGCTGAAGGTGGCCCTTAGACATCTGTGTTTCCCTCTCACCTACCACGTATGCCAGAGCAGCAACTAATTTACCTATTTTATAACAGCAACAGGGAAAGGCTGTTGGAATTGGTGGCTCTAGAAAATACGTCCAAAGCTGATGAGGTGCTTTGTCAGTGCTTGGATCCCAAGGAGCTGGGCTTAGAGCCAGATCCTCCCTGAGATAGACCCAAACTAGAGATACTGTCCAGTCGGAAGCCCATAAGTAGAGTCAAACCTGAGGAAAACCAAGTCAAAAAGGCCAAAGACAGAATGGGAGTCAGAGACCATGTGCAAAGCTACAGAAGATTGGCACAAACAAGGGGGGGGCTGAGACAGTTACTGCCAAGAGCCACGAGGCCAGTGTTAACGATCACCAGCCCACTGTTGACCCGAAGCCTTAGAGAGAACATAAACAGTGAATGAACACACATTCTGTATGTTCTATGTGTTATTTACTGTATTCTTACAGTGAAGTAAGCTAGAGGAAAGGAAATGTTATTAAGGAAATCATAAGGAAGAGAAAATACATTATAGTAGTGGACTGTAAAAAATCCATGTACAAGCGGACCCTCATAGTCCAGACCCACGCAGCTCCAGGGCGCACTGCTTATCTCCTGAGTGACCGTGGAGTCTGAAGGATCACATGTACAGAGTACAGTCCTGCTTTACTCTGGTTCCTACCGATCAAGTTGTTTCATACAGCTAGAAACCATGTGTGGAATTCCAGTTCTAGAAACCTCTGCTCTGAAAACCATTCTTCTGGGCTCAAAGAACAACTAAGTTAGTGGCATGTGCGGGTCCAGGCTGGACAGTGATCACCGTTTACTTCCCAAACGAACTACCCAAGGAAAGGGAGCAAAACAGAAAGAGGAGAATAGGTGACTGGGAAAACAAAGAAGAGAGTAGAAGAGCGAGTGTAAAAGTGAAAATGTTTAACATTGTTTCTTTTCTCTGGTTTTCCTTTAGAAAAAGCTAGCAGGGTGCACTGGGATGTGTGGTGGAGAACGAAGAGGCCTCAATGAGGGGTTTGCTTTACCCCACTAGATCCGTCTGTGAGGATGGCAGGCTGCCTACCCTCTTCAGTCTCCCTTTCCATCTGTAACGTGGGGCTTACCTTTTACGTGACTCAGGTTGGGAAGCATGGATAAATGAGATTTTAAACACAGTTCTGGGCAAAAAGGGGTGAAGGGGAGTTGGAGGTTCAGGCTTCCAGTGATGGAATGAATAAGTCATGGGGATGAAAGGTAGGGCATAGGGAATATAGCCGGTGACACATAGTAGCGCTCTGTGGTGACAGGCAGTAGCTACACCTGTGATGGCGCAGCATAATGTTGTCCAGTCAGCCTGCTGTACACCTGAAAGTAATGAAGCATCAAGTGTCAACAATACTTCAGTTAACAAAGAAGTGCACAGTTCTGGGAAAATGGTATAATATTTATTTTTAAATACGCTTATAGTTTTGGTTTTCTAAATACCTTCTTTTACCTTCCTCTTGTTTCCTGGAATGTATTTAGAGTAAAAATAAATGAAAGAGCTGTTTTTTCCTTCATATTTTCCATGCCTTGATATTTACGAAGTTCCCTAAGGAACTGAAAGATCTGACTGGATTTTGCGAGGTTAGGAGCTTAATGAAGTAAGTTATTAAGAAGAATAGAGTTAGTCTCTTTGATCATTAACTGATTTATTACAGGAGCATGTTTACCCTTCTCTTTATTTTTAAGCCTTTTCTTCCTTGTTTCTTTTTGTTGATATTATTTTCCCTGTATTTTTTATAATTCTAATTAAATTTTATCCACCTGTAGCATGAATAATTTGGAAGCCGGTATGCTATGTGGCCACAGGTAGTCCCTATTCTTTTTTGGTGTTAAGATTGTGCTTAATCATCTACTATATAAATATGGACAGTGGAAAAAATATTCTGGGAGATTTGGTCCAGAACATCCTGAAGAAGTAGAGTATTAACTGTTGGGACTCGCAGTTCATTCATAGTACACATTTCCTTTGTCAGAGAGAATCAGCGAAGCAAGGCACATTGGCCCCAAAGTATCTTGAAGCAATGGCTATCATTGAACGCACACAGGAGAAGTTATTGTGAGTATGAGGCACCACAATAGTAATTACAAAGATTGTTGGCCAGGAGGTGTTGCTGAGAAATCCACACCTCTCGATTTACCTCTGTTTCTTCTGCTTCTTTTATCCTTATTAGTGGGATCACTACCTCCAGATCTTCTGCTGGAGGCAATGAATTCTACTGCTTTCGTAGGAACACCGTCCTCCCCCACAGTGGAGATGGAGGAAGTGGGAGTGTGTGTACGTGGGGAATAGGGTGTTAGGAGCCATCCATCCAGTCTGTTTCTAAGAGACGAACTAGAGACGGGAATGAAACTGGGAGACACTACTCTGTGCAAGAAAGAATGCTACATACGGCGAAGAATAGGAAGGGCGGTATAGTTAAGATGGTCAAGAATGCTGGGAGAAGAGCATAGCCATGTAGACATAGACCGTGTGCTCGAGGAAGTAAGAAGCGCATTTCAAACTAGTTTTCTTGACTGTAAAATCTGGTTTTAGAGGTGCTGGCAAAGAAGGGAAACTACTGGATTTAGTTTGTTGGATCACATCAATGAAGAGAAACCAAAATTAGCTCCTGAAAAAGGGGTTCCTTGGCTACTGATGGATCCAAATACCCAAAAGTCAGGTTTCACTAAGAGCTGATAAATACATTGCATTCTTAAATCACAGCATGGCTGCCATGCTGACATTACCACCCAGTTCTTGCTTAAGGATTGATGCTGCTGCCTCCCTTATGTGTACCTTTCAGATGCAGTTAGCTAATTCTACTGCCTCTTCTAGACAATGAGTTTCTGTATGTGAAAGATATTTTTTCAAACCTTTCCATTTTGTTGTGTTTCTCTGGACTCTGTCCCCATCAGAGAGGTTGAAAGCAGAGCCAGACAAGCAGAGGAGAAGTTTGATGATGTAAATGAGAAACTTCATTATGCACTTATAAGAAATAAAGACCTGGAGAGAGAATTAGAGACTATTTTGATGAGTTCTAGACAGAAGGAGTTTGAAGGAAGAGAAGAAGAAAATGAAGGAGAAAGAGAAGATGGAGAAGATGAAGAAGAAGATGACGACGATGATGAAGAAATCAAGCCAGTAGAACATTCGCCAAAATCTCTAAAGAGAGGTGAGGCTCGCTTTCTCATTTTACTTCATTTAGGTTATATTCATGAAACAAAACATGTTTGGGTCACAAATATCTTAGAAGAATATTAATATCCTTAGTACTGATTTACTGGTTCATATTTTTCATAGGAATACACATACATTTAACTGTATAACTATCTTATTCAGACAACTCACAAAAAGAAAACAAAATGACTAACAATTGTAGACTAAGAAACTAACGTAAGATACAAGTTTAGCCTCTAAAACTAGCAAAGATTTTTTTTTAAGGATTTTATTTATTTATTTGATAGAGAGTGAGAGAGAGAATGACAGGGGAGAAGGTCAGAGGGAGAAGCAGACTCCTCATGGAGCTGGGAGCTTGATGCGGGACTTGATCCTGGGATTCCAGGATCATGACCTGAGCCAAAGGCAGACGTTTAACCAACTGAGCCACCCAGGCGCCCCCCCCCTTTTTTTAAAAATGTTTTATTTATTTATTTGACAAACAGAGGTCACAAGTAGGCAGAAAAGCAGGCAGAGAGAGAGGAAGGGAAGCAGGCTCCCCGCAGAGCAGAGAGCCTGATGTGGGGCTCGATCCCAGGACCCTAGGATCATGACCTGAGCTGAAGGCAGAGGCTTTAATCCACTGAGCCACCCAGGTGCCCCTAGCAAAGATTTTTAAAAACAAAAGAATATAATGCTAGTCAGAAGGGGAAAACTGTTTTATAGATAATACTTGTGGGTGGATAGGATATAATTTTTCAGGTAATAATTTGAGCATATGTGTAGATATCCCTTAAATACATGCATCTACTTTGACCTTTGACCTAATAATTTTACTCTTGATGATCTAGTCCAAAGAAATAATCCTAAATATAGAAAAAAAGATTAGTGGGACGCCTGGGTGGCTCAGTTGGTTAAGCGGCTGCCTTTGGCTCAGGTCATGATCCCAGCGTCCTGGGATCGAGTCCCACATCGGGCTCCTTGCTCGGCAGGGAGCCTGCTTCTCCCTCTGCCTCTGCCTGCCACTCTGTCTGCCTGTGCTCGCTTTCTCGCTCGCTCTCTCTCTCTCTCTGACAAATAAATAAATAAAATCTTAAAAAAAAGAAAAAAGAAAAAAAGATTAGTGCACAAAAATTCTCGATGTATCATTGTATATAATAGAAGCGACGTACCTCTCCAATCATGGAAGAAAGGTTAAGTAAATTATGTTATACTAATATACTTGGATATTATACCACTATTAAAATGGTTTATAATGACATGGAAATTTTAAAAAAAGATTTTATTTATTTGAGAGAGAGAGCACAAGCAGGGTGATGGGCAAAGGGAGAAGCAGACGCCCCGCTGAACAGGGAGCCCGATGTGGGGCTCAATCCCAGAAAACCGGGATCATGACCTGACCTGAAGGTAGATGATTCATCAACCGACACACCCAGGTGCCCCGAGAAATTCTTTTTTAAAATTTATCTTAGGGAGAGAGAGAAATGAGAATGAGCAGGGGGGCAGAGGAGAGAGAAACCCAAGCAGACTCCGCACTGAGTACAGAGCCTGATGCAGGGCTAGATCTAATGATCCTGAGATTGCAACCTGAGCTGAAACCAAGAGTCAGATGCTTAAATGACTGTGCCACCTAGGTGCCCTGGAAATTCTTATGTGTAAATATCAAATGCAAGAAAATATACTTTTTTAAAGCTAGAAAAAAGACCAGAAGGAAATTGTATCCAAATATTGATAGACAATGTCTCTGGTTGATGGAGGTTTGTGGGAAATTTTGACTTTGGTTTTTCGTACTTGTTTGATTTTCTATGAAAATAATCACCATTATTCTATGGGAAAATGAATTTAACTCTTTACTTTCTTATCTCTAATTAGTGCAATAACCTGCCTTTGGGCAGTTCTCAGTATCCCCAGGATTGGAGGTTGGTTTTTTTATATTTGCTCTCACCTTCACCCTTTGGTGTGTTCCCAGGACAACTCCTGGTGGAAGGGATAGGACAGGGAGAATAGCGACTTCTGTTTCTCTATCACCCGAGTCTTCATCTATGCCCCCAGCCAAAGCGGTCGCTTAGCCAGCGCCCCACTGCCTCCCACCCAGTATGGTGTGTCTGTACTGTCACCAGCCCGAGTGCCTTTTCTCTCCTTCTGTTACCTCTCAACTGGTAAGATGCTAATTATTCCAAGCATGACAATCCTTTGAATTTATGTGAGATAGTTTTCATGGCTTAAAAATTTTTCATCTTACACTGTGTAATTTTATCCTGATAATTTGAAAACTAGGCTTTTTCCAGATTACAGAAAGAGAAATATGCAAACCACGCAAAAGTAACCATGCGAAACTGGAGAGGTTACCTCAGTACGGAATGAGTGATATTATCTTCATCCATTTCCATAAAGATCTTGGGAATGAGGTTAAATCCAGAATGGAAAGTATTAATAATTTTAAGCAGAGGAAAACTATATACATTAGTTTTCCTCTGTCCCCATCCTATAAACACAGACCTACACAAACATAGCCACCCTTCACCCTCCTTCCAAATATTCCTTCAGAGTGTACTCAGAGGTGAAGGAGGGGCTCTGCAAAGCTTAGGGGAATCGGCTCCTTAGTCAGGCCCTTCCCATGCCATGCAGGAGACCTGAACATTTTCTCCAGAAAATCTAGAAGTTGGACATTCCTTAGGGCTAGCAGGCAGCTCCTTTGAAAAATGCAGACACCCCACCTCCACCTCGAGCAATGAGAGTCTCCTGTGGCACATGCAGCGTCATATGCGTGCGACCTCCAGCACGAGATCACATTTCCCTTGAGAGCTATGCGGTGAAGAATGGACAGTTACATACAGGGAAGGAGAGAGGCTTGTACATGCTGGGCAAGGGGAAGATCTGGACGGAGCAGAAGACATATTTTTGTTTTTGTATCAGTCTTTTTAATAATTAGCAAATCATTGTGCTCTGAGATGTGAATGAAGACAGGAATCCAGAGAGATGTTTAGGAAGATGAGCAATGGCTTAGACTCTGATCTCGGTGAAGCCTGCAGTTAGGAGCTAGGAGCTAGGAGCAGGGAGAGACACTAAGAGCAAGCAAGAGTGTGAACAAGATGACCATATGTGGGATGGAGGGGGAGGCAGCCAGTCAGAAGGATTCAAAGTGAGAAGCTTGGTGTCATGGAGCAGCCGGGGGGAGCCGGCTTATGGCGGAGGCCTCCTGCCCCCATCCCCGGGGCCAGGCCTGAGTCGGATCTGTGCACAGGGGACTGGAGAGAGGGACCAGGAGACAGAACAGGAGTGCAGAATGGGTGTGGGAGGATGCTGGATACTGGCTCTCTTTGAAATTTTTTTCCGCCAAGTTTGGGAATCTATAGAAGGAAGGTGGCAGTATTCTTTCTGTTTCTCTATTCTCCTTGACCACATAGTCCTCTTTTCCAAGACCCAGAACTCAGATAACTAACTGACTACACTTTAAATTTGGGAAAATGCATTCTGAATCCCAGTAACCAACATGGAATCGAATTTTGCGCACACTGCGTGTTTGTAGCTTGGGAGTTTCTCAGGTAGAATGGAATTTTAAAAACACTTTTTAAAGTTAAAAGTCTGGGGCACCTGGGTGGCTCAGTGGGTTAAGCCTCTGCCTTCGGCTCAGGTCATGATCTCAGGGTCTTGGGATCGAGCCCTGCATCGGGCTCTCTGCTCAGCAGGGAGCCTGCTTGCCCCCTACCCCCGCCTACTTGTGATCTCTCTCTCTGTCAAATAAATAAATAAAATTTAAAAAAAAAGAAAAAAAATAAAGTTAAAAGTCCTTAGTAAATATTAGATCTTGTTACTACAATACTCTGATTGTTTTTGTCTTTTCAGAGGTACAACGTAAGGAAGGTCCTCTCAACCCTAAACCCAGAGCTCGGACTAAATCCAAGACCAAGTCCAAGTAGCATCCTTAGGGTGCTGGGCTTCAGCAGGGCTCCCCTCACTGATCTCTTTGTGCTGCTGAGCTGACTGTGGCTCAGCTGGAGGGACTCCCTGTGCAACAGCTACTAGAGAAGTCACGATGTACAACCCAAGAACATTTTCTCTTTGAAAGTCACAGTGAAAGCTGTAGGGAATAAGTGTGTTAGTTTATCTCCCAGATTAAAAATGGCTTGTTCAAAAATTTGCTGGCCTCTTCAAATGATTTCCTAACAGAGGTCTGTGAAAATTGTCAGTTCCTGTCAAGAAAATAATGCTTTTTGAAGACTCAGCTCCGCAGAGTGGCAAATACAAAGGATTATTTTTTATAATTTAAAAGAGAGAAGCCTGATAATGTTTTTGGGTTTGGGCAGCATTTTCAGATTTCTTGTGATTCCAGGTATTTTTATGATTTGATTTTCACAATAACCCTACAAAGAAGATGGGGGAGATGCTGTTACTATCCCCATTTCTCAGAAGATGAAACTGAGGGGCGCCTGGGTGGCTCAGTGTGTTAAGTCTCTGCCTTTGCCTCAGGTCATGATCTCAGGGTCCTGGGATCAAGCCTCACATGGGGCTTTCTGCTCAGCGGGGAGCCTGCTTCCTCCTCTCTCTCTGCCTGCCTCTCTGCCTACTTGTGATCTCTCTCTCTGTGTCAAATAAATAAATAAAATATTAAAAAAAAAAGAGAGAGAAGATGTAACTGAGTCTCCTGCTCAGCAGGGAGCCTGCAAATGGTTATAAGACTCCCTAAGGTGACAGAAATTTAAGAATGCTGTTGTAGATTGACCCAGAATCGCCATTTTTTCTTTGATCGCCTCACTTGTCTGCTCTGTTCATGACCCCGGATCCATTGAGGCGCTAGAGATGGACTAACCAGCAAAAATAATTTGCGAGTAACAACTGGACATTTGGGGCCAGCACTTGGCAAGGACTCCTTCCTTACTGCTCCCAGGGCACTTGGATTTGCTCTGATTTCTGGCTCCAAACACCTATGCACCTGCTTTGGCTCCACATATTTGGTGTTTTGGGGATTTATCTCCTGGAATTTTAGACCCTTGCCTGTTGCTTAAGCCTCAGAAACCCTGTGACCTGGAGTCCCCAGCCATTTTCAGCCCAGTCCTGGGCCAGGCCTACCTTGGCCATCATCACAGTAGTGTAGGATGTAGTGTAGGGGTTTAAAAAATGCATGGGTTCTGTCCACCTCAGCCCAGCGGATGACTCTTGAAGTCTGAGGGAGGAAAACATGACTTCAGACAGTCGGCTGTGCTCGTGGCCCCGCTGAAAACCGGAGCTGACACAGTGAGCTCGAGCTTACAGTCCTCGCCTTCTGCTTTCCCAAAGAGATTCTTAGGTTATTCTAGCAAATTTGGAGGCTTTTTGGTCGGCTTTCTGAATACTTTTTTTTTTTTAAGATTTTATTTGTTTTTTTAGAAAGAGCGCATGAGCAGGAGAGCGGTGGGCAGAGCAGGCAGAGGGAGAAGCAGGCTCCCCACAGAGCAAGGAGCCCGATGTGCTCTACTATTCCACCAAACTAGAACACAGTGTGGGCAAAGGAAATGCCCAGAAGAAAATGAGGGTGGTGGTAAGGGCATCACAGATGTTAGGTTTTAAAAAACAGGGTGCTGGGGGCACCTGGGTGGCTCAGTGGGTTAAGCCTCTGCCTTCGGCTCGGGTCATGATCCCAGGGTCCTGGGATTGAGCCCCACATCAGGCTCTCTGCTCAGCGGGGAACCTGCTTCCCCCTCTCTCTCTGCTTGCCTCTCTGACTACTGTAATCTCTGTCTGTCAAATAAATAAATAAAATCTTTAAGAAAGAAAAAAAAAAAGCAGGGTGCTACAGGAAAGGTGTCTGCACCAGCGCTTCCTGAAAGTTCGCTCAGGCAGCTCTGCTTTCCCCAGCAGCTGATGGGTGGGAAGGTTGAGCTAGTCCTCCAGACCTTGTCACACCTTCTTTGAGGGATCCTGCGCCAGGCTCTCAGGCACAGTGAAGGGTGGGGTGCTTGGCGCACGCGGCTGGTGGCTGGGCTGCCAGGGGAGGCTGTGCTGCTCGTGCAAGGGGAGACCAGCCACTCTGCTCAGATGTCCAGACAGAGGTGCACAGCTCAAAGAGCTGCACACCTTTAAAACAAATGCTTGAAATAGTGAGGTGGGATTCTAACACAAGAGACCCCTGTGCCAGTTCTTAACCTGGTTGTGTCCAAGAGCAAGCACCCTGGGGACAGGAGCTGCTGGCCCACAGGGCAACCATGGGAGCATGGAGGGCCCTGTGGAGGGGCCAGATTTCCATCCGGATCCAGCTGGATCACTGCCATTTAGAGTAAATGGGGTAAATGGGGTAAAACTAGAAAAACAGTAACAGTCAATTCCTGAGGATTTACTTCGTGTAAGCACTGTACTAAGCACTTCGTATGTTCTCTCATTCAATCACAACAACTCTGTGATGTGGGTTATACTTTATCCCCATTGCTGCCAGGATAAGTAGCACGGTGATGGTCACACATCTCGTGAGTCTGGAGTGAGTGGCGTCTAGCCGCAGGGCCCAAGTTCGCGGTTACGGTGCTCTCTTGCCTCTCTCCCAGTCAGAAAAAGCTGGATGTGCGGTGGATGACCCCTCTTTTTATAGGATCTGATTTCTGTATCCTCTACTTATTGCTCCGCTCAACCACTGAGTAAATGCCCGGGCACACAAGCCAAAATTCTAGACACATCAGAACTTCACAGACCCAGCAGACTCTGCCAAAGAACACTGAAGCCTCCAGGAAGAATCTAATAAGGAGGATTGTACCTCCTTAGCCATCCTGACCTGGCCCTCAGAGAAAGCCCGGGTGTAGACGCATAGGCTGGGCCTCCCCGATATAGGGGAGTCCAGACTGCAGGGCTCCAGCACCACACTGATTCTCCTGGGGAGCCAGGGTGGGCCTTGAAGTTTTTAATGAGGGCCTGCAAAGCCTCCTTCGAGCTGACCTCTCTCTGGTGAGCTGGAGTGCCAACGACCTGCAGGCTGCCAGCCATTCAGTCACATGCCTGCGGGGCAAATGCAGGTCTGGACAGACCTAAGAGTCCCTGCCCATTGCCAAATGCCCTGGAACACCACCGTCACAGAATCTGTCATGGACTCGTGCCACTCTCATGGCCATGTCGTTTTGGTCATGGTAGACTCCAGCTTCAAACTGAAACACCTTCTCTCCTTTTATCAGCTTACTCCCTCAGCTACACTCCAACTCCAGTGTCACCCCAGAATTCCTGTGTTGAAATCCTAGCCTCCAATGTGATGGTCTGAGGAAGTGGGGCCTTAAGCAGGTGATAGGTCATGAGGGTGAAGCCCTCATGAATGGGATGAACACCCTTTTACAAAAGACCACAGAGAGCTCCCCACCTTGTGCCATACGGGGACACAGTGAGAAGACACCTCTCTTAGAACCAGGCCTTGGGCCAATACTAGATGCCAGATATTTTGGCATCTTGGACGTCCCAGCCCCAACTGAGGAATTTCTGTTTTTCGTGAGCCAACTTACAGTAGTCTTTTAGAGCAGCCTGAACTAAGGCACCACTGCTCTATTAATATTAAATTTCTAGAGAAAAACTTCCCTAGTCCAACTTGCCCTCCACCCATCATTTCAAGGTCATTCACCAGCCAGAAGGCAGCACCTAGGTGTCAAGAGGAGACTTCCGCTGCTGGGACCTTGCAGACAGCACTGTCAGCTCACCTCGCTAGTCTCTGAAGAACGTCCCTTGACCGTTCACAGCTTCATACAACTTATTTCCCATCCATCAAGCACTCTCATGCCAATGGTCACTTAATAGCTGAAGATATCACAGGCTGCTAGAGCAGACCTGGAAGGAGCCTTTTGGCAAACTAATGAGGAATTTAAATGTCGACTGGGCCAGACCACAGAGGAGACCAACTAGTGGGTGATACCCAGACCTGTAGGTAAATCTACTTTTGACAAAAAGAGCCATGCTACAAGGAATTCTTAAGGGTTTTAAAAGCCATTATTATTACCTTATTACTCTGGCATTCACTCCTAATTATTCTGTTCCTGGCTCTGGCTATGCCCAAATCAGCATGACCCTATCTCCTCCTCCATTATTTATGACAACATCTGCCAACCTGAGATCAGGAGCCATCTCTGTGGGGTAAAAAGTGACCAACAACCCTTGATGCCATCTTAACTCCAATAACCAGTACATTGGGATGGGTGTGGGCCAACGCAGTGATCAGGAGAAGTACTTCCCACGTCAGGAATGCTCTAACTGGTCCTTTAAATGGGCTGGGTTGTCAATGACCGTGCCCTGGCTGGTCCACAAAAGCAAACTGCAAATGCTAATCTGTTAGATATTCGAGGAAATCACCCAGGAATTTCCCCCATCTCTCATCCTATCTATTGCTCCCTCCTCAGTGCTTGCTTTCCTCTCTGTTACCATATTCTTGGCAGATCTTGGCAACTGTTTTTGGCTTACTTGGATTTGACACCCTTTTGGATTCCATATTTTTGTATTTTGGCCCTTCTGCATGATTTAAAGCTTTGCCCCTTTGGCTTCACAATCTCCCATTGCCTCCAGCCAACACTGATCAGTCTGTGCCTTTCAGTGCTGCTACTCCCCCACAAGCAACTATGGTTCTTGGGAGTAGGGAGGGAAACTTCTTTTAAGAAGGTCTGGAAATTAAAAAAAAAAAAAATGTCTGGAAATATTGTTCAGAACTGGATGAAATAGCTTTTTGGAATAAAATTCAAAGTTATTATCTCAGTACATAGTAACCATAGAAATTGTTAAAATAAATGAATCGGGCATGATTGTAGGGATATGTAGGTTTTGAAATCATCCAACATAATCTTGGGAAGATGTGTTGCTTGCTAATGCCCTCGGGCTTGCAGGCATGGGCTAGAGTGTGTGGTTTTCCCAGGTGTGAATGGAGGCGAGGGGGAGGCTTAGACGTGTATGACAGAGACAATCCTAGGATGGCATCATTATATACTGATATGTTATCATGTACCGCTAGGGAGCTTTTGGTCTTTTGTTGTTGGAAAACAGGAGGAATGGCAGGGCAGAAATGTGAAAGTGATTGAGAGAACAGGAAAGGCAAAGCATCCTTGATCTTGGGCCCTGATTTTGTTACTTAAACATAGTGGTGAACCAGCCTGTCCCCAATAGACATGTTATAAAAGTTTCTAGGTCCATTCCTGAGAGTTCAGAATACATTTTCTCTCTGAAATAATGCTCTATAGGGTTTTATGAATTAACATTCATAAGCAAAAACTCTTTACAGGTGTGTTTATGTAAAATGTTCTAAGGTCTCACTTAGGGATAGCAGGAATACATCATCAATATAAAATACTAACCTTGGATAACATGAAGAGTAAAAAGGTACAACCACCAAATAATTACCACCATTTCTCTCTGGCCTAGCTACATGGAAATTTTAATTATAAGTACTGTTTCACTAACATACAGGATTTTAGTAATATTTTTGGAATGTTAGTAAGATTTTATAAATTATTGATTTTTTTTTAAAGATTTTATTTATTTGTCAGAGAGACAGAGAGAGTGAGAGAGCGAGCACAGGCAGACAGAGTGGCAGGCAAAGGCAGAGGGAGAAGCAGGCTCCCTGCCCAGCAAGGAGCCTGATGTGGGACTCGATCCCAGGATGCTGGGATCACGACCTGAGACGAAAGCAGCCGCTTAACCAACTGAGCCACCCAGGCATCCCTAAATTATAGATTTTTTAAAGTCTATAGAGGATTTGCTCTCTACCTCAGGATGCTTTCTTATTTACTTGGCTAATACTTTTCTGTAGATACATATTTTTATTTTTTAACTAACATATAATGTATTATTTGTTTCAGGGGTATAGTTCTGTGAATCATCAATCTTATACAATTCACAGCACTAACCATAGCACATACCCTCCCCAATGTCCATCACCCACCACCCCATCCCTCCCCACCCAAACCATAAGAGTCTCTTATGGTTTGTCTCCCTCCCCGGTCCCATCTTGTTTCATTTTTCCCTCCCTTCTCCCCCAGGACCCCCTGTCCTGCCTCTCAAATTCCTCATATCAGAGAGATCATATGATAATTGTCTTTCTCTGATTGACTTTTTCACAAATCTTTCAAATGGCAAGATTTCAGAGTTTTTTGATGGCTGCATTTATATATATATATATATATATATATATATACACACACACACACATATATATATATATGTATATATATCACATCTTTATCCATTCATCTGTCGATGGACATCTAGGCTCTTTCCATAGTTTGGCTATGGTGGACATCGCTGCTATAAACATTCGGGTGCACGTGCCCCTTCGGATCACTACGTTTGTGTAGATACATATTTCTAATTGAGTAAGACAACTTAGTGGAGAGTAAGACTTACAAGAATATATTTATATTAAAGAATATCTGGGGACGCCTGGGTGGCTCAGTTGGTTGAGCGGCTGCCTTTGGCTCAGGTCATGATCCCTGCGTCCTGGGATCGAGTCCCACATCGGGCTCCTTGCTCGGCAGGGAGCCTGCTTCTCCCTCTGCCTCTGCCTGCCACTTTGTCTGCCTGTACTCGCTCGCTCTCTCTCCCTCTCTCTCTCTGACAAATAAATTAAAAAAAAATTAAAAAAAAAAAGAATATCTGTACTAGCAAAGAATACTTCTGGACATACATAGGTCACATACTGTCAGTACTGCTTGAGAAATAAGCAAGCTGGTAAATGCTATACTGAGAATACATGAGTCCCATGTTTACAGCGATGCTTCTTAAGATTTTAAGCAACGTATATTGGGTAAATGTTTTTGTCCTTTTATTTCTCTATTTTAAGAATTTTTAAAAGGTTTTTATTTATTCATTTAACAAAGAGGGGGAGTACAGGCAGGGAGAGCAGCAGGCAGAGTGGGAGGGAGAAGCAAGCTCTCTGCTGAGCCAGAAGCCAGATGTGGGACTTGATCCCAGGACACTGGGATCACGACCTGAGCTGAAAGCAGCCGCTTAACAAACTGAGCCACCCAGGCGCCCCTTATTTCTCTATTATAAAAAGGAGTCTCCATAAAAAGAATTCCTTTAAAATTCTTTTAATTGGATGTAAATTTTATATCCAGCCCAAGTACATCTTGTTTTCTTTCAGCGCTAAGGAACATTTAAGTGTCAGTGTGGTGCACCTATCGGGGTTGGATGTGAAGACCATAGGGTGAACATACAAGGTTGAGTGTGGCTGGGGGTGGGGGGATGAGGGGCAATGACCAAGAGGTGCCTTAGAAGAGTAAGCCACAGTACAGCTGGTGAGAAGCCTGCGTCTTAACTACAGGTTTACAATAACATGTGATGAGCACAATAAAAGGGACACGTAGAAAGGACCACGGGAGCACCACAGACCTTGCCAAAGGGGCCAGGGGGCATTCAGCAAAAAAAGACACTTGAACTACATCTTTGGAAGTCAGAATTTAGCCACCTATAGACACAAAATTCTTTCCAAAGTAGAATGTTGGCTGAAGCTCTTTCCCATAATCACTCTAATTAAAATGATCCATCTAAACTTGTCATTACACCACCTCACTGTCTCCTCACAGACAATTGCTTCGGATTGCTGAGCTGTGACTGTGCATTCCAAGGGCATTCCGTATGGCAACCGAAGAAAGCGTGGGAAGTAAGGACAGTGTGCCTCCCTCAGGGATGTGGCTGTCACCTGGCAGGCCCCTTCCAGGCACGTTACCCTTGGTTCCTCCTATAGCATGGGAGAGTCTTTCTTTTTAGGATTTGGGGGCTCGACAGGTTTGGAAGGATTGGGGAAAGGGAGGCTTCCTTGAGTTCGAGTGCTGGGCGAAGACAGGAAATTGAGCAAGTCAAATGGCAGAGGCAAAACCACGGTGGAAGGTTTGTCCGTGGACAGGGACTGGAGGGTGTGGAGGTACCGCAGCTGAACAGCAGCCGGGGTGCCTGCCAGGATCTCCGCTGCCCGTCTCAGGGACTCAGACGCGGCCTTCTCTCCTTCCGCGGCGATCACCTGGGGAGCAGATGCGAAGAGAAGCTAAGTGATCTTTTTCCTTTTTATGGCTTCAAGGTTTTCCTCGCTGTTCAGTGTTCCTCGGCCAAGAAGCACAGCGCGTCCACCAGGCTCCAGGCACGGTGAAGCACGTGGCAGACGGCCTCCTCCCCCAAGGGTCCTGACCTAGGGGGGTCAGTGGCACTCTTCGTTGTAATTTAAGGCCGAATTTGTCAGGGCCCTGACAAGTGTAGTGATGTGTTAGCGGAGTCATTAATTATGTCCTCTGGGCCTTGAAAAATGAGTAGGAGTTCGCCATACTGAGAAAAAGTTGGCCAGCCTTTTAGGCGAGGACGTGGCAGAATGAGTGAACGTTTCAGAGGAAGAAGCACGAAGCTCACCACCCAAATGCCACCTTAATGTGGACAAAGAGACTAGACTCAGATCTAGAAGCAACTCTGCCCAGAGGACCACTTTCTTCCCCTTCCTCCTCTCAACACTCCCGGGACCCTGAGCTCTTCTGTGGTGGGGTTCTTCTTCACCTGCTTTCTGTTCTTGAGGAGCAATCTGTCTCCCCTGCAGTCCGTCCTCATTTGCCTTTTCCTCACACCCCTCCTCCCACCCCCACCTCCATCCTCAGGAGCTGCTGGTGGCCACAGCTGTGCTGGGCCTGACTAGAGGATGGGCCTGGCGGCACCTTCTCTCGGCTCCAGCACTGAGGGAACCAGGCCTCACCGCGGTCGTCCCTGCACAGTCTGGGGAGCTAGGGAGGCGGGTCTTTGACATCAACTCATTAACACCGAGGGGCAGGTGCTGATATTACCTCGGGAAAGAGGCCTTTGTGAGAGAAGAGGGATGGAGGGCAGGGAGAGGCCTTTCAGGAGAGAGAGTGAAGGCAAGACGCGAGGAGGAAGAGAAGCTCACTGTTACCAGAGGCTTCAGAGAGCGGGCGTCGTGGAAGAGGCCAGGTGGCATTAGTCAGGTGGCTGTGAACACGCTTTGAGGGAATTAGTAGGATGGGGTGAGGGGCACCCTCAGCTCGGGGATGAGCTGGGGGTGAGGAAGCTGCAGGCCACGCGCCTGGCCTCGGTGGGAGGCTGCCCGCTCCGCGCTGGCTCACCCGCACTTTGGCCTGTCTCTGCGCTTCGGCCTCCACAGCCAGGGAGTGCTGGAGCCCCGCCGGCAGCCGGACGTCCTTGCTGGAAAGGAAGGAGGGCGGGCAGGTGCTATAATTAGCAGCCAGGGCTTCAGCCCGGCGGCCAGCGTCTCTGCTGGCACTTCAGGATGCACTTCTAGGCCTCGAAGGTCAATGGTGGGCGGAGAAGGGCCGCTCGAAAGTCAGGGCCTCAAAAGCAGACACTCGTGGTCGGTGATGCTACGGCGGCAGCGCTCAGGTTCGTGCGAGCAGAACACATTCTTTTGTTGATGGAGGATTATGATTTTTCCCGCTTAAGGTTTAATCTAAACCGCAGCAATTAAATCTGAACGTTGAAAAACAGCTTTGATGGGGCGCCTGCGTGGCTCCGTCGGTTAAGTGTCTACCTTTGGCTCAGGTCACGATCCTGGGTTGGAGCCCCCCGTCAAGCAGGGAGCCTGCTTCTCCCTCTCCCTCTGCCATTCCCCCACCTGTGCTTTCTGGCTCTCTCTCTCAAATAAATAAGTACAATCTTTTAAAAAAAAACAAAAACAGGGACGCCTGGGTGGCTCAGTTGGTTGGACGACTGCCTTCGGCTCAGGTCATGATCCCGGAGACCCGGGATCGAGTCCCGCATCGGGCTCCCAGCTCCACGGGGAGTCTGCTTCTCCCTCTGACCTTCTCCTCGCTCATGCTCTCTCTCACTGCCTCTCTCTCAAATAAATAAATAAATAATAAAAAAAAAACAAAAACAAAAGAAAAATAGCTTTAATAAGCTGGGAAGACATCTAATTTTCTAAAGGAATTTTGAAAAGAGTAGAACTGACCACATAAGAGCAATACTTAATGTATTACATAAAAGATACAAAATTGGGGATCGAGTCCCACATCGGGCTCCTTGCTCGGCGGGGAGCCTGCTTCTCCCTCTGCCTCTGCCTGCCACTCTGTCTGCCTGTGCTCGCTCTCTCGCGCACTCTCTCTCTGACAAAAAAAAAAAAAAAAGATACAAAATTGTATTTTTACCCTGTTTGCAACTGTGAAAATGACACAGCTCGAAAACAACTGGCACTTCCGTGGAAAGTTAAACATGGAGTTACCATACAAGCCAGTAATTCTGCTAGGTATATGTGAAAACACGTTCCCACAGAAGCTTGCACATGAATGGTCGCTGCAGTGTTCTTCGGAATAGTCCTAATGTGGAAACAACCCAAATGCCCATCATGAGCGAGCAGGTGATCCCGATGGGCTGTACCCACACAACGGATAGTATCTGACCATCAAAAGGAATGACGTCCTGATTGCTGCTTCACCACGGATGAGCCTTGAAAACAACATCCTGAGTGAAAGCAACCAAACACAAAAGGCCATGTAATAGATGACCGCTTTTGTCTGAAACGTCCGGGACAGGTAAGTGCACATTAGTGTCGTCGGGCTGGGGGGCAGGGGAGCAATGAGGAGTCCCTGCTTGACGGGTGTGGGGTTTTTTTTGGGGGGGTGGGCGATGAATATGTTCTGGAATTAGACAGTCGTGATGGTTACACCACTCAGTGAATACAATAAAAACACCCTGTTGTACTCTAAAATGGTTATAATGGTGAGTTTTTATGTTATATGAGTTTTATGTCAAAAAAATTGTTTTAAGCCCATGGAGAGAAAAATCATGAAAGTAACTTGCCTAAATGTTACGGAGGTTGTGTTATGGCTGTGAGTACTAGGTAAATTTTTTTTGTCTGAATTTATGCCAATGTGGGTATAGTACTAAACTCATTGAAAATAATTTTTTAAATTATTTTAAAATAAAACCAGAATATTTTCCTTTATCACATTGCTTTTCTTGCTTAATTTCCTACCCACATTTCTGTTCTCTCCACTTTGATTCCCCAAATACAGGTCACTGAATCCAATGCCACCTGTGGAGGGAAGAGTTGAGATGTCAGTGAGAACCTCCAGGCGAGTAGAGCACCCCTGTGCCCTCATGGCCATTGTTCTGAACTGAGAAAGTACATTTCCTTTGAAGAGACGTTTGTCTCCTATTTTGTTTTAACCTCATGGTGTCTTGCAAAAAGTTGCTTAACTTGGGGCGCCTGGGTGGCTCATGTCATTAAGCATCTGTCTCTTGATTTTGGCTCAGGTCGTGATCTCAGGGTTGTGAAATCAAGCCCCACATTGGGCTCCGTGCTGAGTGTGGAGCCTGCTTGATTCTCTTTCTCTCTCTCTTTAGAAAATAAACTTGCTTAACTGCACAGTGCCGCTCAATAAATATTGGGGAATTAGAGATGGTGTGGTAGGCTGAATAATGGCTCTCCAATCCATGTCCTAATCTCTGGAACCTGTAAATGTTACCCCAGAAGAGACCTTGAAGATGGGATTAAGTTAAAGGATCTTAAAATGGGGGAGATTACCTAGGATCTTCCCTGTGGGGCCCAAATGCAGTCACAAGTGTTCTTTTAAGACGGAACAGAAGGAGATGTGACTATGGAAGAGGAGAAGGTAATGTGATTCTGGGAGCAGAATTTGTTGGGATAGGAAAGAAGGGGCCAGGAAGCTGGGGAAATGGGCGGCCGCTAGAAATTGGAAAAGGCAAGGAAATGAATTCTCCTCTTGGAACCTCCAGAAGGAAGCAGCCCTGTTGCCTTCTTGACTTTGGCCCCAGTGAGACTGCTTTTGGACTCCTGGCCTTCAAAACCATATGAGATTAAACTGGCATCATTGTAAGCCACTAAATGTGTGGTAATTTGTTACAGAAGCAATGGGAAACCAATACAGACGATGAACTTGTTAAATCTATTTTAAGATGCACTTATTAGAGAACCAGAGTCTAGGCTCTCCCAAATGGTTTCATTTAGAGGTGCTTCCTTCCTGCTGATGGCACCCGTTTGCCCCACTTCCTTCTCCCAGAAGGCAGAAGACAATGAACTGTGGGCTCTGGAAAGGAGGGGCAGGGCATGGCGTGCCCGATGGGGGCCCAGGCGCGCCCGATGGGGGCCCAGACTCTTTTCCGATTCACTTGTTTCTGAGGACTTCTGTGGCTAGACAGCTGGCTAGCGACTAATCTGGGGGGTGGTGATGAGAGGGCATGTTGAAAAGACCTCATGTAAGCAGTGGTATCTTAAGACAATAGAATTTTGCCTGTGGGGAAAAGGGAAGCATTCCTTGCAGAGGCACCGGGAAGCAGGAAGTGCTGAA
>PISX010015829.1:0-48250 GCA_004024625.1 Mellivora capensis
AAATAAGTTTTACTCTAAAATCCAGTTCAAAATTTACATTTTGTCTTCTTGTGTTGCTTTTGCTTACATTTCAGCCACCTATCAAATTTAGGCTGTTATGAATTTTATATCTGAAGCACAATGCTTTTTACTCAGTGTGCCTGGTGTCCTATGCACAAAACTTCAGAAGACTGCATTATGATGCTGACTAGAGTAATAAATGACCCAACTAATGTAAGTTCAAGGGCTTAAAAAATGTGACTAAGGGGATGCCTGGGTGGCTCAGTTGGTTAAGCGGCTGCCTTCGGCTCAGGTCATGATCCCAGCGCCCGTCCTGGGATCGAGTCCCACATCGGGCTCCTTGCTCGGCAGGGAGCCTGCTTCTCCCTCTGCCTCTGCCTGCCACTCTGTCTGCCTGTGCTCGCTCGCTCTCTCTCCCTCTCTCTCTGACAAATAAATAAATTAAAAAAAAAATGTGACTAAATGTGATGCTCCAAAGTAAAATAATCATATTAAACTGCTTTAGATGTACTTAATCTTGTTACTGTTAGATACTAGTGTATGTTTGTTGTCAGTACAAGTTAACCAAACTTACAAATTTAAGAAGGTGATAGGATTCATGTTGTTTATAACATTTTCACCTTGATATAAATGTATATACTTTTAATTAAGTTCAAATTATGATCTAATACTCAAGTTTGCTTAAATAGAGAATCCTATTGATGCCATTCTTCAGTGCAAGGGAACTTCTATCTAGTTTTGATTGACATATATTCCCCCTCATAATTTGATGACTCTTCCTTTATTAATATCAGTGTAATTTAATTAACATGACTAGCATTAAAGTAAAAGTTTTAGGACTTGGCTGTGATCTGTGTATTATTTAACCCATTTGGAGAATTATTTTGAAGATTCTTATTGCCATTTTAGGATTTTTCAGAATGGTGGTAATTCAATTTTGTTTCACATTGGGTATGGAGTGACAGCGCTTAACACACTTTTTTAAGAGAGAGCGAGAGAGTACATGAACAGGTAGGGGGAGGACAAAGTTGGGGATGGAGAGAGAATCTCAGGTTCCACGCCCATTGTGGAGCCCACACAGAGCTCAGCCTCACAGCTCTGAGACCATGATCTGAGCTGAAAAGAGTCAGACACTAACCAACTGAACCACCCCTTAACGTGCTTCTTGACACAGTGCTTATATATTGTGTATACAAATAAAAAATTCATGTAATATATGATATATTTTAGGAGGTACTTGTTCTGGATTTGTGGTTTTTTCAGACTTCATTGAAGCATAGGAAAACTGGTATTTTAGTACATACTCTTGCTGCTGCCAGGAAAAAATTGTGTATGCGGATATCTCCCTCTCTCTCTTTTTTTTTTTTTATAGTTTTGTGTTTGTAACAATGGAAGGTTGAGGTCAGGGAACAGACTAAGTTCCTTACCCATGAACTTCAGTACCTCAGCTATAGCAATTTTAGATGCAGCTCTGAGGATCCAATTTTAGTTAGCTAGTACTCTTACTCAGTGTACTTTAGACAGCATTCTCTCCTCCCAGTCTTAATACAAAAGTATTTTTGAGGAAATTACATTAGTAATATGGTAGTACAATAAAATATTTTACAGAATAATAATTTCCCCTTCTGTTAAGAAAAGCAGCCTTAGTTTTTGTTGAGACTCTAGTACAGTTCTTTTTTGTTGTTGTTGTTAAAGATTTTATTTATTTATATATTTGACATTTATATCTTTATATTTATGTATTTATTTATATATTTGACACAGAGAGAGAGAGATCACAAGAAGGCAGAGAGGCAGGCAGGGGATGGGGGGAAGCAGGCTTCCTGTTAAGCCGAGTCCCAGGACCCTGAGATCATGACCTGAGCGGAAGGCAGAGGTTTAACCCACTGAGCCACCCAGGTGCCCCGAGAATCTAGTATAATTCTGTATTATAAATGATTTCATTTTAAGAGTTGATGACTGGAAAAAAAATGTGGCATGATGTAGTAAACAAGCATTTTGGTTTGTCATTTTCATTGTTAATTAACCTCTCTTGGTCTCTTTCTTTACCAGAAAATGTGTAGATCATGATGATCTACAGATCTGATCTTCCTTATATATTACCTTCCATATAAATTCCATTTGTCCTTTCGGCATTTTTTTAGTCTTCCTTTAATAACATCACAATCACAAAATAACAGCTGCTATTTATATTGAACATAAAACCCATGCCAGCTACTTCTCCAAGTTCTTTACATCTGTTATTTGCATTCCTCATGCCCATGCACAGTAAATATATAAGAAAGATCTGTCTGATAGCAAAATTAGTTTCAGTTTTGTATTCAGTTTTGAATTACCAAAATAGCTAGGTGGATTACTAAAACTACCTGTAAGATCATTTCCTAATATGGTAGTGTGATTAATGATAGTATCTACCTAATGATTGTTGTTTGATGTATTGTGTGTGCTTAAAAATACTATCTTAGTCTTTGGATGGTTAGGATTGGCATAATAGCAGGAGAGATTCTAGGTTTATGTAATATCTTTTAAGGATTCTTTGCTGAAGCATATCGCATTAAATAAGACTTCATTTTTTTGGCATGAACAAAACTTAATTCAGATCTGTAACTCATGGTAATTTTTGTTATTCGATCAATATGGTTTAAAGGGGCACTATATATTTTTTTCTTTTTTTTTTTAGGGGCACTATTTCTTAAATATGTGTAACCTAGTAATATATGAATTTATAAACAAAAGATATTTTAATACTGATTAGTAGTTGAAATGGCCAGTAAAAATACTTCATTAAATTTTTTTTTTTAAAGATTTTATTTATTTATTTGACAGAGAGAGATCACAAGTAGGCAGAGAGACAGGCAGAGAGAGAGGAAGGGAAGCAGGCTCCCTGCTGAGCAGAGAGCCCTCGAGGCTCTATCCCAGTACCCTGAGATCATGACCTGAGCTGAAGGCAGAGGCTTAACCCACTGAGCCACACAGGTGCCCCTAAATTTTTGAATATAAGTAAACTTGTATAGCTCTTAATTTTTAAATGCTAAATGAAGCTAGTTCCTCAGGGTAATTGCATGCTGTTACCTAGTGCAGTTTCAGATACTTTAAACACTTAAAATGCTAAAATTGGGTGGTTTTGTGTTTGTAACAATGGAACTACTTCATTCACTTGAAATGTTCCAGTCACATAATCTATATCAGCAATACTCAGATGTTTCGAATGGGTTGGAAAAATGTGTGTGTGTGTGGGGGGGGTAGCTTTATATGTAGCTTAAGGTATTTTTGAGTTGTCTATGTACAGTAGAATTAAGGGAATTTAGAGAGCAGTGCACGTGGTACCCTTTAGTAGAGTCCTTTTAACAGTGACTGTAAGTACAGATTTGCAACTACTAAACCATAAACTCATATAGTTGGAACATTAAATATAAAACATTAGCAATAACCTGACATTTCATATTTAGAAGATTTTTTTGAAAAAAAAAAGTCTGGTAAACAGGTTAGTTGGATTGGGTAGCCTTGGTAAAATTCCATTTCTTCTGTTTTCTGTTCATTTTCTTCTTTTTTCTTTAGAAACTATTGCCATAGTTTATAAAATGGGAAGGTTTTCTTTTGTCTGTAGTCTTAAAGTCAGGTAAATGTCAAATGTTTCTCCAGGTCAGTCATGCAGATCTGTCCAGTTAATATAAAAAATTAAAGAAGAGGTTTTTATTGATATTTTTGATACTTTTTATACTAGTATTACATGGATTAAAAAAAGATTACATACAGTCTATAATAGGGTATTTACAAAGAAGTAGGAATTTTCATGTTTTATACGGACAATTTCATTTTCAAATATAACTTCCATCTCAGTATTTTAGTTAACTTCTTAAATTGGTAATCATATTGGTTTTGGGTAGGCTCTGTTCTGTCAAAATCCTTAGGCTCATGACATGTTCAGATGTACTAGTGTATTACCTTTTATATTCTATAGTTAGTTTTAGCTCACCTTCCTTTCAGTGATTTGTACTTGTCAAGATATTTTTGTTTGGGGACCAAATGGTTAGTATCCTGGCTCCATCATTTATTAGCTAATGGATCTTGGACAAGTTGTTTAACCTCCACAAACATCAGTAAAACCTGTAGTAAGGTGATTGTGAGGATTGAATAAGCTAATGGATGTAAATCTTCTCACAGTGCTTGGTACATAGTAAAGTATATAGTAGATGATGGTGGTGGCAGCAGTAGTAAGTAGTATATCATTGTATACAAATTTCACTTTTTCGAAATTTAGCTCTAGAGGTAGGAGGGATTAGAGAGAGATGGAAATGCACCGTATGCCTACAGAAAATAAATTAACTTGGAAATTTGTCATATAGACATTTAAAGGAAGGAGACTTGTCAGCAGTGTTGCTCTTATTTCCTGTTTTTTTCCCTTTCACTTTAATATCTGCCTTATTTTTTGATTCCTGTTGAAACCAGTGCTCTATATCTTCCCTTCTTCCATCTCTCTTTAACAGCTGCTAACTTACATATAATGAAGGACATAGTTTGATATTCTTTGTGGATATTTACAGGCTATGTTTTAAAATCTGCGCCCTATATTTATTGATAATACTCAAAATGTGCAAGACATTGCTATTTATAATATTTATTCCCATGTTTGAAGAATTGGAACAATATTTCTTTTTATGACATCTGATTTTTATTTTTTAAAGATTTTATTTTAGGGATGCCTAGGTGCCTCAGTCGGTTAAGCATCTGCCTTCAGCTCAGGTCATGATCCTAGGGTCTTGGGATTGAGTCCAGCACCGGGGGTCCTTGCTCAGCAGGGAACCTGCTTCTCCCTCTGCTGCTCCCCCTGCTTGTGCTCTCTCTCTCTCTGACAAATAAATAAATAAAATCTTAAAAAAAATAAAGATTTAATTTTATTTATTTTAAAGAGAGATAGAGAATGCAAGCAGGGGGGAAGGGGAGAGAGAACCCCAAGCAAACTCCGCACTGAGCATGGAGCCCTACATGGGGCTTGATCTGAAGACCCCCGACCCTCAGATCATGACCTGAGCCGAAATAAAGACTCAGATGCTTAACTGACTGAGCCACCCAGGCGCCCCTGGAACAATACTTTCTTATAACCTGCTTAAAAAATTGACGATGTGTGGGACGCCTGGGTGGCTCAGTTGGTTAAGCGGCTGCCTTCGGCTCAGGTCATGATCCCAGCGTCCTGGGATCGAGTCCCACATCTGGCTCCTTGCTCGGCAGGGAGCCTGCTTCTCCCTCTGCCTCTGCCTGCCACTCTGTCTGCCTGTGCTTGCTCTCTCTCCCTCTCTCTCTGACAAATAAATAAATTAAAAAAAAAAAAAAAAAAATTGACGATGTGTATTACATTTGTACCAGCCTCAAATCCTACTGGAACAAGGGTGAGTATAAATAATTTTTTTTCTTTTCACACATTTATTCAGTCGAATATCAAGTTTTTCATGGGCTCAGAATTTCTAGAACTTTGAAGAATGAAGAGAAGTAACAATGTATACAGGTAAAAGTTAATGATTTTTTATGTTTACATTGACATAGACTATTTTGAAATTTGAACAAACATTTTAGAATGTACTTCTAAGTTGGATACATTGCTCTTTATTTTGGAAGCAAATAAGAAAAGACTTCCCTGGATCCATTTGGCATTATAAACACTTATACGAAAACCTACTAAAAAAGCATGGTGCTAGAAGTTGGTGAGCTCTGCGATTTATAATCCTGTATAAGCAGGGTTGTAGTTTAAGTAATGATCCCAGAAATATAGTATCCTGTCATTTACTTACCTGCCAGTTTCCCTGTTAATTTATGGATTCCTGTGAAACTTACGGTGAAACTTGAGATGCTTGAAATTATCAATTTCAGACTGGAAGTATAGTAGATTATATAAGATGTAGATGGAAGAGCTTGGCTATCTATAGATTTGTCCTTCCCTTTGGTCAGATTAGGTTTTAATTTTGATGTATTTTCTCTTCCCCCCCACATCTTACCACCACACAATGAAAGCCAATTTACAACAGTTCTTTTTACTTAGTACATTGTATCCAGTTATCAAAAATTACAAGATACACTAAAAGACAAAAAGGACAGTTTGAAGAGCTAGAGCAAGCATCAAATCAGACTTAGGTATGGCAGGGATATTGGAATTATCAGACCAAGAAATAATTTATTTATTTATTTAAAAATATTTTACTTATTTATTTGACAGACAGAGATCACAAGTAGGCAAGAGAAGCAGGCAGGGAGAGAGAGGAGGAAGCAGGCTCTCCACAGAGCAGAGAGCCCGATGTGGGGCTCGATCCCAGGATCCTGGGATCATGACCCGAGCCGAAAGCAGAGGCTTTAACCCACTGAGCCACCCAGGCGCCCCAGACCAAGAAATAATTTAAAATAACTATGATGAAAATGCTAAAGGCTCTACATGGATAAAGTAGGCAGCATATAAGAAAAGATAAGGAATATTAGAGAAATTCTAAGAACCAAAAAGAAATGCTAGAGATCAAAGACATTATATTTTATTTATTTATTTATTTGACAGACATAGATCGCAAGTAGGCAGAGAGGCAGGCAAAGAGAGAGAGGAGGAAGCAGGCTCCCCATGGAGCAGAGAGCCCTATGCGGGCCCAATCCCAGGACTCCGGGATCATGACCTGAGCTGAAGGCAGAGGCTTTAACCCACTGATCCACCCAGGCGCCCCATACATTGCAGTATTGTAACAGAAAAACATTATAACCATTTGGTGGAGTTATTAGTAGACTGGACTACTAATGGCTGAGGAAAGAATCTCTGAGTGTGAGAATATCAATAGAAACTGCTAAAACTGGAAAGAGAAGAATAAAGGTGGAAAAAACAATATTCAATAACTCTGGGACAACTACAAAAGGTGTAACATATGCATAATGACACAAAGCCTATTTTATAATAAAGAATATTTCGTGTAATTTATTGGATACTGTAGTGAAAGTGAAAAACAACAGTTGTATGGGTGTCGAATGGTTTTAAGTGTATCAGTTGTTGTTACTTACTCTTATGACGGGCAGCTGTGGCTCACTGCCACTGCTCACAAGAGCATTTGTACCACATGTTGGTAGCCTGTGAAAAGATCAAAATTTAAAATTCAAGATACAGTTTCAACTGAATGTGTATTGCTTTCACACCATCAGAAAGTTGAAAAATTATAAGTCAAGCCATTGTAAGTCAGGGACTGTTTGTATAGTAGAGTTACAGGAAAAGATGTTAACACACAAAGTCAACTGATTTCCTACGTATATAGGAATGAACAAGTGGGATTTGAAGTTAAAAACACAATACCACTTTTAACAGTATCGCAAAAAATGAAATACCTATATATAAATCTAATCAAATTTGTTTAAGGCATGATGTAAATCTAATGAAATAGGTACAAGGTCTACAGGTGGAAAACTATAGAACTCTGGTGAATGAAATCAAAGAACTACTAAATAAATGGAGAGATATTCCATGTTTATAGATAGGAATACTCAATATATAAAAAAAGTCAGTTCTTCCCAACTATGCAGATTCAATAGTCCCAGTCAGAACCCCAGCTAATTATTTTGTGGCTACTGACACTGATTCGAAAACATATGGAGAGGTAGAAGACCCAGAATAATCAACACAGTTTTGAAGGAGAAGAAGAAAGGTGGAAGGCTGATACTACTTCAAGATATATTCTTAAGCTACAGTCATCAAGACAATAGGATTTGGTGAAAGAATAGGCAAATGGATCAGTGGAACAGAGTAGAAAGCCCAGAAATAGACCCATATAAATATAGTCAACTGATTTTCAACAAAGGAGCAAAGGCAACACAGTGGCTAAGACTGTCTTTTCAACAAATGGTACTGGAGCAATTAATTAGGCTTCCACGTGCATAAAAATGAATCTAAGTTTAGACTTTATATCCTTCACAAAAATTAATTCAAAATGGATCCAGCACAAAAATGTAAGATGCAAAACTATAAAACTCCTAGGAGATAACAGTAGAAAATCTAGGTGACCTTAGGTTGGTGATGCAACATCAAAGACATTCATAAAAGAATTGATACTTAGACTACACTAAAATTAAAAATTTCTCTCAAGCTACAGACTGGGAGAAAATATTTTCAGAAGACATATCTGATAGCATACTGTTATCCAAAATATTCAGAGAGCTTTTAAAACTCAACATTGAAAACACAGCATGATTTAAAAATAGACCAAAGATCTTAACAGATACCTCACCAAAGAAGATCTACAGATGGCAAATAAGCACATGAAAAGATGCTCTACATAATGTGTCATGAGGGAAATGCAGATTAAAACAATGATGAGATACCACTATACTCCTAGTGGAATGAATGGCCAAAATCTAGAACACTGAAAACACCAAATGCTGGTAAAGCTGTAGAGCCACAGCAACTCTCATTCATCATTGGTGGGAATGCAAAATGCTACACACAGTTTGGAATACAGTTTGGCAATTTCTTATAAAACTAAATTCAGAAGTTTATATGACTGTAGTTCAGAAGTCCTGCTTCTTGGTGTTTACCTAAAGGATTTGAAAAACTATGTCCACACAAAAACCTGCTTTATTCCTAATTGCTGAAACTTGAACTCAAGATACCTTTCAGCAATTGAATGGATAAATAAACTGGTACATCAAGACAATGGACTAATATTCAGTGCTAAGACAGAATGAGCCATCAAGCTGTGAAAAGACATGGAGGATACTTAAATTCTCCATTCCCTCCTCTACTTTTTTTTTTTTTTTTTTTAAAAGTAGGCTCCACACCAAGTGTGGAGCCCAGTGCAGGGCTTGAACTCACAACCCTGAGATCGGGAGTCAGACGCTTAACTGAGCCACCCAGGCTCCCCTTATATACTTATTTCTAAGTGATAGAAGCTAGTCTGAAAAGGTTACACACAAGGTGATTCTGTTTATGACATTCTGAAAAAGGTGAAACTATGGAGACAGTGAAAAGATAAGTGGTTGCCAGGAGTTGGGAGGAGGATTTTTAGGGCAGTACAGTTACTCTGTGTGGTACTATGATGAGGAACACTTGTCATTACACATTTGTCCAAAACTATGTTATGTACAGCACAAGAGTGTATCCTAATGTAAATGATGGACTTTGGGTGATAATGGTGTGTCATTAGTTTCATCAGTGGTAGCAAATACTCTGTCTGGTCGGGTATATTGGTATTGAAGGCTATATATGTGTGAGGGCAAGGGGATTTGGGAAATCTCTGTACCTTCTGCTCAGTTTTGCTGTGAACCTAAAACTATTCTAAAAAATAAAGTCTGTTTAACACAAAACCAAAACAACCACAGAAATTACAAAAGTATAGGCATACCTCATTTTATTGTGCTTTGCTTCATTGTGTTTGCAGGTACTGTTTTTTTTACAAATGGAAGGTTTGTGGTAACTGTGGCTAAGCAAGTCTATTGGCACCATTTTGTCCAATAGCATTTGCTTATTACTTTGTGTATCTGTCACATTTTGGTGATTGTCACAATATTTCAAACCTTTTCATTATTATTTGTCATGGTGATCTGTGATCAGTGATTACAACTTGCTGAAATTTCAGATGGTGAGCATTTTTTAGCAATAAAATATTTTTTAATTAGGTATGTGCATTATTTTCTCAGACATGCTTTTACACACTTAATAGACTACAGTTACAGTGTAAACAACTTTTATATGCTCTGGGAAACCAAAAAATTCATTTGACTCTTTATTGCTGCATTCACTTTATTGCACTGGTCTGGAACTGTACCCATAATATCTCTGAGGTATGCCTGTAGAGGATAGTAAAAAATTTTGAGAATGGAGGTCTTTATTTTTTTTTAAGATTTTATTTATTTATTTGACAGACAGATCACAAGTAGGCAGAGAGGCAGGCAGAGAGAGGGAGAAGCAGGTTCCCCGCTGAGCAGAGAGCCTGATGCAGGGCTCAATCCCAGCACCCTGGGACCATGACCTGAGCTGAAGGCAGAGGCTTAACCCGCTAAGCCACCCACTAAGCCACCCAGGTGCCCCGAGAATGGAGGTCTTTAAAACACAAGAGGAAAGTTTTCTCTCTCTGCTTTTATTTCCCTTGCTTAATTTTCATTCTCTTGAGGTGGTTGTAAATAGTTTGATATATAGCCTATCAAAAAATGGAATTATACTGCATATCCTTTTCTTCACCAATAACTGATTGGTTCCATCATATTGGGAATTTCATTTTTTTTTTAATGGCTGCATTCTGTTGTATGGTGGTGTCCTAACTTATTTGCTCATTCTTTGATGGACATTGGGGTTATCACCGGTTGTTTGCTATTAGAAATAGTTCTGTGATTAATTTTAGTACATATATCCTTGTTTATTTATTTGGGTAAATAATTCTTTTGGACAGATTCCTGAGTTAGCTTATGTACATGTAAATTTTGTTATATATGCTTCCAAATAGTCCTTCAAAACAGCTCCACTAATATATGTGCTCAAAGTAATGCATTTGAAAATACTCTTTTACTTTATGCAGAGCATTGATTTTTTTTTTTTTTTTGTAATGAAGTATTCAAACTCAGAAGGTATAAAGAAAAGCGTAATAAATGCCTATATTCCGGGACGCCTGGGTGGCTCAGTTGGTTAAGCGGCTGCCTTCAGCTCGGGTCATGATCCCAGTGTCCTGGGATCGAGTCCCGCATCGGGCTCCTTGCTCGGTGGGGAGCCTGCTTCTCCCTCTGCCTCTGCCTGCCACTCTGTCTGCCTTGTGCTCGCTCGCTCTCTCTCCCTCTGTCTCTGACAAATAAATAAATAAAATCTTTAAAAAAAAAATGCCTATATTCCCACCACCCACTTTAACAAAGAAAACAAATGCAATTACAAATGCACTTGTAACCATGGTGTCTCCTCTCTTTCCAAACATAATGTTTTTATACTCATGAATATGTATATATTTATAAACAATACAACATATAGCCATAGTATGTTACATAAGGTACTTAGCATGGTTCCTGATAACCTCAGCTCCTGATTTACATTCTGTGTAGTTTCCTTCCACACTAAATAGAACTGATTTGTGGAATCATTAGGTTACTGCAAAAATGAGTATGACTTAAAATGCGAGGTCATATAAGTTATTACATCTCCTGTTTTGCTCATTTTTTCTGGGGGAAGCCAGGTGCCATGTTGTGAGGATACTCACCAGCTTTCTAGAGAGGTTCATGTGAGGAACTGAAGCCTTCTGCCAATAACCATGTGCAGGAGACATCTTGAAGCAGATCTTCCAGCGCTAGTCAAACCTTCAGAGATGATAGCACTGGCCAAGATCTTATCTGCAACTTTATGATAGTTCCTGAGTAGGATCACTCAGTTAAACTATAGCTTAATTCCTGACTTGCAGAAACTGTGAGATGATAAATATTTGGTGTATTAAGCTACTAGATTTGAGGGTAACAGATGAAAGAGAGAGAGAAATATATAGGTAGATATGGAACACTTGGTCCCATGCTTGTGAATTATTTTCAAGGGAGACCAGAAGAATGAGTGTATGTACTTTTTAGACTTACTTGGGAAATCCCAGAACACTAATGGGGATTCAGATGTTGTGTGGCCAGAAAGAATGATAGTACAGTTGACCCTTGAACAACATGGGGCTGAGGGAGTGCTGAACCCCTGCACTGTTGACAATCCTTGTATTACTTTTGACTCCCTCAAAACTTAACTACTGATAGCCTACTGTTGACCAGAACCTTACTGATAACATAAAGAGTTGATTAACATTTTCTGTTATGTATATTATATACTACATAAAGTAATCTGGAGAAAAGATGGTTTTAAGAACATCATAAGGAAGAGAAAATACATTTATAGTACTGTATTGTAAAAAGTCTGTATAAAGTAGACGTATACAGTTCAAACCCGAGTTGTTCAAGGGTCAACTGTAAATGGATTTTTGACTGCATAGATAGTGCGAGGGTTGGCACTCCTAGCCCCTGTGTTGTTCAAGGGTCAACTGTATATACTTTTCTGTGGCATTTGTCATATTGTAATTGTTTCCATGTTTTTCTCCTCATACTCCATTAGTGGTGAGCTACTTGGGGATAGAACAAGATAGGAACCGTGTGTCTTACTCATTATCCCACTCAATACCTGGCCCTGTACTTACCCTTATTAAGTATTTGTTGAGTGAAATTGATAGAGTTGTATTGGAAGTGAAGAACTGAGAGGGAATATTAAATCCCTGAAGCTGAGGTAGTCAGATTTTTGAGTCATTGTCAGATAGCATGTAAGGTCACCTTGTTTCTTCTGAAGAGTAGTCATGGTTAGCTTCTGAACTACTACTTCTACTTTGGCTGTAGGAATTTGGCACTAATTTTGAAGTCATGATATTTGGCTACTTTTTTTTTTTTTTTTTTTTTTTAAAGGAAGGGAGGGTGATGGAGCAACAGAGGGAGAAGGAGAGAGAATCTTATGGAGGCTCCATGCAGAGTCCTATGTACAGCTCATTATCACAATCCTAATAAGATCATGATCTGAGCTGAAATCAAGAGTCTGTGCCTAACCAGCAGATGCACCCAGGCATTCCAATATTTGACTTTAATATGCTATTGTTCTTTGGAGCTTGGGTTCGAGAATGTTATTTGTAGATTTTAATTTTAGACTCCTAGGCATATTAACTGAAGTTAAATTTTTTCTTTTCATTTTTCAAAATACAAAAGAATTATTAAGAGACCTATAGGCCTTTTGAGGACTTGGCTGGTATATGTACAGGAGGCATTACTTACCCACATCCTAATGGATTACTTTTATTTTTGAATTATGAAAGAATAATATATTACCAGCAGAGGGTATTATATCTAATTTTAGAATACCTGGGTTAGTCTTACTTTTAGCATTTATTGGTAAGTGTGAGCCTCTCCGAACTTGTTTTCTATTTGGAAAAATTCTTGATTCTGTTCCATCAACTATAGCACCCCCTGCCAAATAACAACAGAATGCTAGTCTCTCCAGTCACAGAAATGGCCCCACTGGTTGCTCAAGTCAGGGTGGATTACACTCATGTTTTTCTTTCTCCTTCATTCATTACATTCACTTAACCAAAAAGTTAATTTGTGTTGACTTCCATAATATCTTGCATGCATCTCTTTTCTTTGTCTGCATCTATTTTCTTTGTCTCTCCTGCCCCCACAATAGCCTAAACCTTATTTATATCTCACCTGTACTTCTGTAATATTCTTCTCGCTAGTCTCTCTACTTCTGTTTTTTCCTCTGTAATTTGTTGTTTAAAAAATGAGAGTACTCTTTTTTTTTCCTTTTTATTTATTTATTTATTTGTCAGAGAGAGAGAGAGAGAGAGAGAGAGAGGAAGTCCACACACACAGGGGGAGTGGTAGGCAGAGGGAAGAGCAAGCTCCCTGCTGAGTAAGGAGATCCATGTGAGACTGGATCCCAGGACTCTAGGACCTGCGCCAAAGGCAGATGCTTAACTGACTGAGCCACCCAGGTGTTCCAGAGTACTCTTTTTGTAAAACAGAAAAGAAAATTTTTCTTTGCATGTTTAAAACCCTTGTGACTGCCAATTCTACTCCAAATAGATTCCAAATTACTTTCTTATAAGACCCTTAATGATTGGGCACCCATTGACTTTTCATCTTTCTACACTTCCATTTAAATTACTATGTGTTAGCCATAATGGTCTCCTCTTGGTTCTTCTAACTTGTGTTGTTCGACATGGAGGCCACTAGCCACATGTAACTACTGAACACTTGAGCTGTAGCTAGCCTAAATTGAGATGTGCTGTAAGTGTAAAATACTACTGAATTTTAGACTTAGTATTAAAGAATGTAAAATATTTCATTAGATATTTGTTGAAATAATGTTTTGGATATGTTTGGATTAAATAAAAGATATAACTTCACTTCCTTTTTACTTATTCAAGTATAGCTCCTAGAAAATTTAAAATAACTAATGTGGTTTGCATTTGTGGTTAACCTCTTATTTGTATTGGAGAGCCCTTCTCTAACCCACCAAGCTTTTAAATTCCTCATGGGCTTTGTACATGTCATCCCTCCCCCCCCCTTTATTTTTTTGCCTAGCTCTTTGTACAGGTGGCTGCTGCTTGCTCATCTTCTAGATCTTAAGTTGAATATTGCCTCTTGAGAAAGTCCTTAACCATTCTATCAAATTAAGTTATTGTTTGTTGCCCTTATGTCATATATCTTTCTCTGCATTTGTTTGTTCAGTCTTTTACTTTTAACTAGCTCCACGAGGAGAAAGAACTTGTCTGTTTTGTTTTTGACTATATGTTCATATGTATTCAACACCCAGTAAAGTACTCTTTTAGAGGAGGTTCTGAATAAAGAAATACTTGTTAAATGAGTAACGCTGGACTGTTTTCTTCTCAGATCTATTTTAAGGATCAGCTGTGTGAAACTATTTTATAAACTACAAAGGTCTGTACCAATATTATTTGTATGCAGAAAAGCTGAAGAAATTGGTTGTATACCCTTGGAAATTAAGATTTAATTGGATGAAGCAAAATCTGTGAATTTAGCCTGCATTTCAGTGTGTTCTTCAAACTTTGTGTCTAATAGTTGGATGTACTACTCTTGTATTATATCGCTTAGAGTTTTTGAGAGTTGTCATGTTTTGTAAATAATCTTTAAAAAGCATTACTTCTATTCCTTTCCTTCAGGAGTTTTTTTCTATGCTATACTTTTTTTCTTTGTAGGATTGGTTAGGTATTTTAAATAGTATCAGACCTCAGAAATAACAGGTGCTAAAATATTTGTAAATGAACTCTTGTTCCCTTCAGTTTTGGCAGTATATTTTTCTTGGCGATTCCTTAGTGTGCTGAGGTTATCAGAATACGGCTCATTATGCTAGTCAGTATTCAGGTGTCTCTCTTGCTTAAGTTATGAGTGAAATTCTTAAAGAAATAGTAACATACTGATTTTGAGACCATCAGTAACAGCAGAGGTCTGGAGGAGGAGTAGGAAGATGATTCTTTGTAAACTGTTAGAGATGGGGACAAGAAACAAGCAAGATTCCAAATACAGTTCTGAAATGTATAGTTAGTTTACGTCTCTGTAAGAAGCAGCTTAGGAGATCTGTTGGGAAGACATGGATGGGCCTTTTTAGTAGTAATCGTAGTAGTAGTAGTAGTAGTAATAGTAGTAATAACAGAGTAGTAGAGGTAGTAGTATAATAATGGCAAACATTTGAGTGCTAACTATGCCAGGTAGTGTTCTAAGTGTCATAAAACATTTAATTTTCATGGAAAGCGTATAGGATTGATACGCCTTTTTTTTTTTTTTTTTTAAGAGTGTATTCATTTGAGAGAGAGAGAGTCTGAGAGGGAGAGAGAGTGTACGCGCCACACTAGAGAGGTGGGGAGTAACAGAGGGTGAGGGAGAAGCAGACTCCCCTGTCTCTCTCAGGCGGGGGCTCTAATCCCTGGACCCTGGGATCTTGATTTGAGCCAAGGGAGACAATTGACCCATTGAGCCACACAGGCATCCCAATTGATATGCTTATTAATCTACTTTTGTCAGAAGAGGGATTGACGCATCAGCTGGTTAAAGTAAATTGCCTAAAGTCAGACAGCTAGTAAGTGGTAGAAATGCCTAGAACCTGGGTATGGAGTTCATATTAATCAAGCCTAGGATAAAAGAAAAAGTGGCCAAGGAAAGATTTGTGGGGACAACATCTGATAGAGCGTAGAAAGGATCCAACAAAGGAGAGTCCTGAGAAGTAGAAGGAAAACCCTCAGAACATGTTGTTATAAAAGCCAGGGAAAAGAGAAGAAAAAATGAAAGTAGGAAAATAGCTGCATTTATTGGCTAGGTATATGCCAAATACTTTGTCTACATTTTATTATTATCATCTCTATTTTACAAATAAGAAACTGAGGCTTAATATCAGCAATAAGTAGACATGCTGGAAGTAGAATATAAGAAAGAGAAGAAATCAAGGAAATATATCATCAAATAAATCAGGAAAACTTCCCAGAACTGAAGTTATGAGTTTCTAAGTTAAAAGAGCCCATCAACGTGCTAAATAAAATAAAAAAATATTTGCATCAAGGCATTTCATTGCAAACTTCAACTAAGGGACCAAAGAGAAGAGGGAGAAGTTCCGAGAAGTGAAGGGAAATAGGATAATTAATGTTTAAGAGTGGTTTCATACTCTTCATCAAAAATAATGGAAGGTAAAAGACAACTGAAGGCAGTATCTTCAAAAATCTGAGGGAAAATTATTTCCAATTTGGTTTATAATTCAGCCGAATTTTTAAGTGTTACAGTAGAATAAGTATTTTCACATAGGCAGTGTCTTAAATTTACCTTTCAGGAAGCTATGAGAGGAGGTATCTCACCAAAATGAGAGAATGTATCGAGAAAAAGGAAGAAAGACAAGGGGTTTTGGAAACATTATCCAGTCCAAAGAGGGATGAAGGAAATACCTGGATCACAGTGAAGGGAGATCCCCAGTGACAGCTGAGCACCAGGAGTAGAAGGCAACCAGTCCAGAGTAGAGAAGGTCGGAGGGTTTTAAAGTGGTCATGTTCAAAATACAAACTTGATTCGTAATGAAGAGGGTTGTCAAGGATTCCCTGCATCGGAATCTGCTCTGTTATTTTATGGAGCAATTTGTTCATACCTAAATTTTTCAGAGCAGCTTTCTTAATATATAATTCATACACTATACAATTTCCCATTTAAAGTGTACAAGTCAGTGATTTTCATTACCTCAAAAAGAAACCTTGAACTCTTTAGCTGTAGCTTACTGCCCCTCCACTCTCTGCAGTACTAAGCAATCACTAATCAACTTTCTTTCTATAGATAATGCCTATTCTGGACATTTCCTATAAACGGAATCATATGTGGTATTTCGTGCCTGGCTTCTTTGACTTAGCATAATGTTTTCAAGATTATCCATGTTAAATCTGTCAGCACTTCATTCCTTTTTATAGCTGTGACCCAAGTTTTTAAAATGTAAATTTAATTACAAACTGCTTTGCCATTGAACTAAGCTCTTTTGTATATCTTCACTGAAATGTTTCTATTTTTAGTCTCTTAGTGAGAATACAAATATTTATAATAAATAACTTAAAATAAATATTTATAATAAAATATAAAGAAATTATATTTATGACTTATTTTATGATAAAAATATTTATAATGAATTAATTATATCTGTATCACTTAGAAAACAAGATTTTTAAAAAAGATTTTATTTATTTATTTGACAGGCAGAAATCATAAGTAGGCAGAGAGGCAGGCAGAGAGAGAGGGGGAAGCAGGCTCCCTGCTGAGCAGAGAGCCTGATGTGGGGCTCGATCCCAGGACCCTGAGATCATGACCTGAGCCGAAGGCAGAGACCTAACCCACTGAGCAACCCAGGCACCCCGAAAACAAGATTTTTTTAAAAAAAGATTTTATTTGTTTGTCAGAGACAGAGCACAGTAGGCAAAGCAGCAGGCAGAGGGAGAGGGAGAAGCAGGTGCCCCACTGAGCAGAGAACCCCATGTGGGGCTTGATCCCAGAACCCTGGGATTATGACCTGAGCCCAAGGCATGCCCTTGGCTAACCACATGTCCCCAAAAATAAGATTCTTAGTTTAAGAAAATAGCGTACTTGTTAAACAAAAGGCTTTCTTGAAATTCTGATTTCTTGGCATTGCTTTAGCATGCTAATCAAAATGCCATTTTAATAGCAGTGGAACAGTAATGATATGGTTTAAATGCATTTGACTCTGAGCCACAAATCAATGATAAATTTTCCTAACTGAATTAAATGCTGTTCTCTCAGGCCTCTGAAGCATTAATCTAATTCTCTGGTTCTAATGTGTACTTATATTTCTTAGTGTACTGTGCTTGTATCTACTTATATCACACTATAGGTATGTAAAAAGATGTTTTTTCTCAACCATCTGAGCCCTTGATCCCCTCAAAAAAAGTTCAGAATGGTGTCTTTGCTAATTATACTTTAATTTCCTGGTTTCATTTCATTTCAAGTATTGTTAAATATTTTAATTTTGTGAGATAGTATGATACTGTTCTAGGTACTGTAGCTGTATACCAAACCACCATAAAACTTAATAGCTTAAAATAATTGCTTTAGTATTCCGTGGATTCTGCAGGTCAGGAATTTGGGCAGAGCATTAGAAGGGCTTGTCTCTGCTTCAAAAATGCCTGTGAAGCAGAGAAGCTGAGAGGACTCAGAGGCTGGGGTTGATTCTTCATCTAGGGTCTGGAATAATTTGAATGTATATTCACATTCCTGTCCAGTGGTTGATGCTGGGACCCCAGCTGGGCTATTAGCCAGACTGCCTGTACTTGACCTCTCCACACCTTGTGTGGGCCAGTTTAGGTTTCTCAAAAGCTTGGTGTTCTGGGTTCCAAGAGTAAGTTTCAGTAATCTTTTTTTTTTTTTAAAGATTTTATTTATTTATTTGACAGATGGAGATCACAAGTAGGCAGAGAAGCAGGCAGAGAGAGAGGAGGAAGCAGGCTCCCTGATGAGCAGAGAGCCCGATGTGGGGCTCGATCCCAGGACCTTGGGATCATGACCTGAGCCGAAGGCAGAGGCTTTAACCCACTGAGCCATCCAGGCGCCCCTCAGTAATCACTTTTGATATATATTATTAATTGAGGCAGTCAAAAATCAATCCAAGGAGGTCCAAACCAAGACACCTATTTAAAATGGCAAAAAATAGTGATAAAGAGAGAGTTCTAAAATTTGCAAAAGAAAACAGTTACATACAAGGGAAACCCCATAATACTATCAGTGGATTTTTCAGGAAAAACTTTGCAGGGCCGTTGCAAGTGGCATGTTATATTCAAAGTGCTGAAAGGAGATAATCTGCAGCCAAGAATACTCTATCCAACAAGGCTATCATTTGAAATAGAAGGAGAAATCAAGAGTTTCCCAGGCAAACAAAAACTAAGGGATTCCTGATCACTAAACCAGTTCTACAAGAAATGTTAAATGGGACTCTTTGAGTAGAAAGGAAAGACCATAAGTAAGAGTAAGAAAAGTAGGAAAGCACAAAAGCAGTAAAAATAAGTATGTCTATAAAAACCAGTAAAGGATTTACAAAATAAAAGGATATACAGTATGACACCATATACCTAAAATATGGTGGGGGTTGGGAGGGAGAAGAGTAAAGAATGGGTTCAAACTTAAGTGATCACCAACTTAATATAGACCACTATATGCGGAAGATTGTTATATTCAAACCGGTATCCACAAATTAAAAACCAGTTATAGGTATGGAAAAAAGAAGAGAAAGGAACCCAAGTATATCATTAAAGAAAGCCAACTAATCATGAGAGAAGAGAGTAAGGGAAGAGAGGAACAGAGAAGAACTACAAAAAGCAACCATGAAGCAAACAACAAAATGGCAATAAATACATAACTATCAATATTTACTCTGAATGTAAATGGACTTAATGCTCCAATCAAAAGATACAGGGTGATGGAATGAATTAAAAAAAACAAAACAGTAGAACAGATCAATGAAACCGGGAACTGGTTCTTTGAAAAGATCAACAACATTTATAAGCCTTTAGCTAGACTCATAAAAAAAAAATCAGGAATGAAAGAGGAGAAATAACCAATATCACAGAAATAGAAAGGATCATAAGGGAGTATTATGAAAAATTATATGCGAACATATTGGACAACCTGGAAGAAATGGATAAATTTCTAGAAACCTATAACTTCTCAAAACGGAATCAGGAAGAAATAGAAAGTTTGAACAGAACCAATGTAGGGCTTGAACTCACAACCCTGAGATAAAGAGTTGCATGCTCTATGGCCTGAGCCAGCCAGGCACCCCCACTCTCATCCCTTTTATTCAGCATAGTACTGGAAGTTGTAGCTGCAGCATCAGACATGAAGAAAGGAATGAAAGGCATTCACATTGGTAAGGAAGAAGTAAAACCGTTACTATTTGTAGAAGACATGATACTATATATAGAAAACCCTAAAGACTCCACCAAAAAACTACTAGAACTGTTAAAGGAATTCCATAAGGCTGCAGGATACAAGATCAATATTCAGAAATCCTTTGCATTTCTATACACAAATAATGAAGCAGCAGAAAGAGAAATTAGGAAAACAATCCCATCTGTAATTGTACCAATAATAATAAAATACGTAGGAATAAATTTAACCAAGGAGGTGAATGACTTGTACCCTGAGAACTATAAAATATCGATGAAAGAAATTAAAGATGAGATAAACAAATGGAAAGACATTCCATACTCATGGAAGATACTGATAAATGTCTATATTACCCAAAGCGATCTAGATATTTGCAATCTCTATCAGGATACGAACAGCATTTTTCACAGAACTAGAATAAACAATCTTAAAATTTGGAACCACAAAAGAAACCAAATAGCCACAGCAATCTTGAAAAAGAAAAGCTAGTCACAATCCCAGATTTCAAGATATACTACAAAGTTACAGTAATCAAAATAGTATGGTGTTGGCACAAAATGCAGTCACATAGAACAGTGGAACAGAATGAAGAGCCCAGAAATAAACCCATGATTATGTGGTCAGTTAATCCTTGACAAAGGATGCAAGAATATGTAATAAGAAAAAAACAGTCTCTTCAGCAAATACTGTTGGGGAAACTGGACAGCTACATGGAAAAGAATGAAACTAGACCGTTTTCTTACACCGCACACAAAAGTAGAATTAAGGATCTAAATGGGAGACCTAAAACCATAAAAATCCTAGAAGAGAGCACAGGCAGTAATTTCTCTGACATTGGCCATAGCAATATTTTTCTAGATATGTCTCCTGAGGCAAGGAAAACAAAAGCAAGAATAAGCTATTGGAAATATATAAAAATAAAAACTTCTGCACTGCAAAGGATCCAATCAACAAAACTTAAAGACAACTGACAGAATGGGAGAATATATTTGCAAATGACAGATCCAGTAAAGGGTTAGTATCCAAAATATATAGAGAACTTACACAAATTAGCACACAAATAACATGTAATACAATTAAAGATGAGCGGAAGACATGAAAAGACATTTCTCCAGAGAAGGCATACAGATGGCCAGCAGACAAATTGAAAGGTCCTCAACATCACCCATCATCAGGGAAGTGCAAATCAAAACCACAATGAGGGGGCCCCTGGGTGGCTCAGTGGGTTAAGCCTCTGCCTTCAGCTCAGGTCATGATCTCAGGGTCCTGGGATCAAGTCCCACATCGGGCTCTCTGCTCGGTAGGAAGCCTGCTACCTCCTCTCTCTCTCTGCCTGCCTCTTTGCCTACTTGTGATCTCTGTCAAATAAATTAAAAATAAAAAAAATATTAAAAAACCACAATGAGATCACAGTGCAGATCAAAAAAATCACCTCATACCTAACAATGGCTAACATCAAAACACAAGAAACAAGTGTTAGCAGGGATGTGGAGAAAAAGGAGTCCTTTTGTAGGGTGGATGGGAATGCAAACTGTCATAGCCACAGTGGAAAACTGTATGGAGTTTCCTCCAAAAATTAAAGATAGAATTCTCATATGCTGCAGTAATCGCACTAATGGATATTTACTCAAAGAATATGAAAACACTAACTGAAAAGGATATATGCATCCTTATATTGATTGCAGCATTATTTACAGTAGCCAAATTATGGAAGCAGCCCAAGTGTCCATTGATAGATGAATGGATAAAGTAGAGGTGAGATATACCATATATATGATATCTCTCTCTCATATATATATATACACATTATATTATACACACATATATCATATATATACACACATTATATAGGTTATATATATTCTATATATACATTATATAGGATATATATAATATTCAGCCATAAAAGGAAGACTTGCCATCTGCAACAACATGGATAGAGCTAGAGAATATAATGCTAAGTGAAATAAGTCAGAGAAAGACAAGTAGCATATAATTTCACTCATATGTGGAATTTAAGAAACAAATGAACAGAGGGGAAAAAGGGAGACAAAACAAAAATCAGACTTTTAAGTAGGGCTTTATGCCCAACATGGGGCTTGAACTCAGGACCCTGAGATTGAGTGTTACATGGTCTACTGAGTGAACCAGCCAGGCAACCCCCCAAAACAGACTCTTTTTTTTTTTTTAAAGATGTGAACATTTTATTTTATTTTATTTTTTTAAGATTTTATTTATTTATTGGACAGACAGATATCACAAGTAGGCAGAGAGGCAGAGAGAGAGGGGGAAGCCGGCTCCCCGATGAGCAGAGAGCCCGATGCGGGGCTCGATCCCAGGACCCTGGGATCATGACCTGAGCCGGAGGCAGAGGCTTTAACCCACTGAGCCACCCAGGTGCCCCCCAAAACAGACTCTTAACTGTAGAGAACAAACTGATAGTTACCAGAGGGGAGGTAGTTGAGGGGTGGGTGAAATAGGTAAAGGTGATTAATAAGAGTATACTTGTCTTGATAAGCACTAATATACAGAATTGTTAAGCCACTATAGCGTACACCTGAAACTAATATATCACTCTGTGATAACTACACTGGAATTAAAATAAAAATTAAAAATTAGAAAAGAAATAAAAATAGTCATTTTGGGGAGTTAAGAGCATCCATATAACTTAAAATACAAAGCAATAGAGGAACCATGATTGTTTTTCATTGGAGATCCTATTAAAATATTGTAGTGCTATCTAAGATTCCTACTAAACTTTATTATTTTATTAAGATGTTGCTTTTTTTAGAACAGTTTTTTTTTTAAAGATTATTTATTTATTTATTTATTTGTCAGAGAGGGAGAGAGAGAGCGCACAGGCAGATAGAGGCAGAGGGAGAGGCAGGCTCCCTGCTGAGCAAGGAGCCCGATGTGGAACTCGATCCCAGGACGCTGGGATCATGACCTGAGCCGAAGGCAGCCGCTTAACCAATTGAGTCACCCAGGCGTCCCTTTTTTAGAACAGTTTTAGATTCATAACAAGATTGAGTGGAAAGTACAGAGATTTCCCGTATACTCCCGGCCCCCCCAAAACGCATTCTCCACCAGAGTGGTACGTGTGTTATCAGTGATGTACCTACATTGACACATCATAATCACCCAAAATCCTTACTTTACATTAGTGTTCACTCTTAGTGTTTGTTGTGCATTGTATGGATTTGGTCAAATGTGTAATGACACATATCCATCATGATGGTATTACACAGACTATTTTTACTATCCTAGAAATCCTCTGTGCTCTGCCCGTTCATCTCTCCCCTATTCCCAACTCCTAGCAACTACTGGTCTTTTTACTGTCTCCATTGTTTTGCCTTTTTTGTATCATTGGAATAATATATTATGAAGTTTCCTGAGATTGACTAAACCCTTTTACAACTGAGATAATAATTCACATACCATAAATCCATCCATTCACTTAAAGTGTGCAGTTCAGTGGCATTTAGTCTCTTCACAAGGTTGTGTAACCATGACCACAGTCCAATCCCAGAACGTTTTTGTCACTCCAAAAAGAAATCCCATGCACGTTAGCAGTCTTTCCCCAGGGCCCTTGAAGCCACTGATCTACTTTCTGTTTCTGGATTTGCCTATTCTGGACATTTTATGTAAATGGGGCCCTGCAATATGTGGTCATTTGTGCCTGATTACTAAGCATTTTTAATGATAGTTTCAACCTTTCTAAAATATGTCCATATTTAAAAATAAATGCATAACCCCTCTGTGAGGTAGACAGGAACTTTGTGATGTAATGGCATTGTCAGATTTACTGTGTCTTCACGACATCAGTTTACCATAGGAGATTTAGAGGTGACAGGGTGAAGATTTGGAAAAGTACTGTAGAGTTAAAGGAAAAATAGAACATGATGGTATAGGAAAAATGAATCAGTCCTGTGGAATTTCTAGAACCATGCGTATTAAACTTTATTAAAATGCAACTGCAATGAAATACTTCGGTTATATTTCAGTATTTAACATATGAAGATGAGTTACTGAGCCTTCAGTAGTTCTAGATTGAATCTCATATCAGCTGAATTTCAGCAAAATTGAAAGGATGTCAGGATCGTGTTCTTCATTATTCCAGACACTTTAAATGGAAGCCTGTTGCTACAGTGTGCAGAAGGGGTATGATAAATTTATTTGTTTTAATAAACGAAAGCATAGTAGGAATCTTTTGCCTTTTCTACAGTTAATTCTAGTAGAGAACTTGTATATAATGTAAATGTGAAATATAATTTTTAAAAGTTGTAAGCGTATTTGAAAATGGTTGGTATTAATAAGGGGTAACATTTTTCTGTAAATTTATGTGTTAGGTATTCTGTTTACTGTGATTGGGGATGCAAATTAGTGCAATCCTGATAATTGAGTTTGTGGCTGTAATTATATAGAAAAGGTCAATAGGGTAACAAATCACAATAGGCTATCTTGTGATATACCATGGCTCCTTTCTTTGGTTCCTGTCTGGCTTTTTGCCCTGAGGAGCTGTGCTGCTGGTCTCTGTATTGGCGAGGATTTCTTTTGCCTGGAAGCCTAATGATCTGCCCATTTCTCCTTTTCCTTGGGCCCCATGCTGTATTCTGCTTGTCTTTCTTGGGGATTCTTCCCTCAACAGTAAGAGTCCCCTTTCCCCTTCTATAATACTGTTTCCAAGAGAAGTAAATTCTAAAATGTGTTCCTGAAAATGAGAGGCATTCTAAGGTTAATAAAACTTTTGGCCCTTTCAGCACTTGTAAACAAATTTTTGTTTAAGTTCCAAGCTCATATCGAGTTGCTTAACTTTGACCTTAGAATCCCTTTTCCATTTTATCCTTTCCTTGCATCAAAGTATCCTGCTGGTTTGAGAGGAGGAAGTGGGGGGCAGAGGGATAGAGAGTCATCTGTGTATTGAGGTGAGGAAAAAAGCCTTGGGCAACCCATGAGGAGAATAGTGATTGCTAAAATTGTCTCAATGAGGATTATATGCCTTGGTATTTTAATTTCTGTGTGTATGAATTGCTATATATAATTAAGATTAGCTGAGACTATGCTGAATCCGAAAATAATTTGCAGTGCTTTAGCCATTTACCTATGACATAAAATTTAAGATCTTCTCAAAGCACATGAAAGCATGTCAGAGTTTTTAGCTTTAAATATCTAAGTACTTCACAGTCAAGGAGCCCTTTTCGTGATAGTTTTTAGAAAATACAGTCCCTTAAAAAGCCCATTAACACCTTATTTTGTAAACTCATTTTAAGAATGTTTAGTTTTATATAGGTATTCAAATATGGCTATTATTTTTTTATTGGTAAAGTAATAATGCTATGTTCAAATATTATTTATGTATATTTTGTTTTTCAGCTGTATTTGTATACATATTTGTATATATATCTGCTTAGGAGATGGGCATAATTTATGGTAACTTTATGGACATATGTGTAATTCACTTAATCTTAAAATAGGGATCTTAAGTGTTTTTTAAATTCTGGTTGCACATTTAAAACAGAAAGTTATCTTCAACTTTCGACATTTGGTTCTTACAATAGCTGCTTTATTATAGCCATCGGTGGGGATGTCTACTCTTTGTAGGCATCCCATTCTATTAGTTCTATGTGAAAATTGTGCCTTGCATCTCTCCCACTCTGCTCACTCAACCATTTATCATAATTTTGTTCCTCTAGAAAGAGTCCCTTTTCTACAAAAATACTCTTAGGCTGTTTGGAGACAGGTACCACGGGTCTCCTTACATCTTATTTAGGCTAAGCAACCCCAGTTTTTGTTGACTTATTAGTCATGTTACAGCATTTCCCCATCCTCATTCACCCAGTGGACATGTTTTAATTCCTTTGCTTTTAAATGGTTTTGACTAAAAAATACATTTTACATCCCAACTAAATATACCCATAAATATATGTACAGGTAGTACATAGTTTTAATACATATATGTAAGCTAACAATTTCATAAGGCAGTGTATATTTACACTGATATTTTATGTTCTTTTTCATTTTTAAAAATGCGGGTCTTACCTGTCATATTGATTTTATTACTCCCTGATGGATTTTATCCTGTAGTTTGGAAAACACTGTTCTAGTTTGTTCATGTTACAGAACTGAAATATTTTCCAAAATCCAGGTGTTAGGATAATCGTTGCTAAAGTAGGTTTTACCTTTATCACCTCAGAGAAAATATTGTGATGGTCATTATTAAGTAAAACTTAACAGGGTTATCATGTTCTTGGTAATGAATGCAATAAAACTAAAATATATTCAACTTTTATTTTTATCCGTAGGTGGCGACAGACAAGGTTGCAGAAAAGCTGAGTTCTACTCTCACATGGGTGAAGAACACAGTATCACATACAGTCAGTCAGATGGCCAGTCAGGTGGCAAGTCCATCTGCCTCATTACACACTACATCCTCATCTACCACACTATCTACACCAGCCCTTTCACCATCTTCCCCTTCACAGTTGAGTCCAGACGACTTAGAACTCCTGGCTAAACTGGAGGAACAAAATAGGTGAGTGAAGTTGCTTGTCTTTTCTTTCTTTGCAGTTATATGAGCTCAACCATCCATTTATATATATATGCCATAATCAAAATATACTCATATTGAGTGTTTATTTTCTAGTCTTTGGCTCCTTGTTTATGAAAATTACTTAACAGAAGTATTCAAGTCTTTTTTGGAGGAGTTGGTCTTAAAACTAAAGTTGTACTAAAATTTTCTTCTGGCTCAGATAGCTTTAGAGATTTTTCTTAAGACGGCAAATTCCCTAAATTGTTCCTGAATTTTATAATTTTTTAAGACAATAGAACTACCATTTCTTTTCTTTTTTTAGACTTTATTTATTTATTTGAGAGAGAGCATAAGCCAGGGGAGTGGGAGTGGGAAGGACAGAGGAAGAGAGAGAAGCAGACCGCCTGCTGAGCAGGGGGCCTGATGAGACCCAGGGCTTAGGACTCTGGAATCATAACCTTGGCTGAAGGCAAATAGATGCTTAACTGACTGAGCTAACCAGGTGCCCCTAAAACTACCATTTTTTTTTAAAAGATTTTATTTATTTATTTGACAGGGATTACAAGTAGGCAGAGAGGCAGGCAGAGAGAGAGAGGAAGGGAAGCAGGCTCCCCACTGAGCAGAGAGCCCGATGCGGGGCTCGATCCCAGAACCTGGGATCACGACCTGAGCCAAAGGCAGAGGCTTTAACCTACTGAGCCACCCAGGTGCCCCTAAAACTACCATTTTTGATTTAAACTCTCAAACTAGTCCCCTTTGGTTAATTTGTAAAGTAATTTAATTTAGGGTAGATACCTAATTTATGGTTTAGAGTGGGAAATCTCTTAATTTATTTAAGGAAGGCAAAGTATCCTTTTCTCTTAATGGGAATGAAATAGAATAGTTGTTACACACACACACACACACACACACATATACATATATATACACAGAGAATGTATACTCTGAATCCTGTGTGCCCTTCACTATATTATTATCAGAAGCTCTTTTGGCCATCAGCTACAAAAGAATTATTGGAAGAGCACTTTTGTGTTCAGTCAGGAAATATACTACCACTGGCTTTAAGGGTAATAACAGAGACAACTACTTTTTTTTTTTTTTAAGATTTTTTACTTATTTTTTCCTAATAACAGAGAGAGCACAAAAGGGGGAGCAACAGACAGAGGGAGAGGGAGAAGCAGATTCCCTACTGAGCAGGGACCCCAATGTGGGGCTTGATCCCAAGACTCTGGGATCATGACGTGAGCCAAAGGCAGACACTTAACCAACTGAGCCACCCAGGCACCCCACAGAGACAACTTCTAACAGGTTTTTTCATATATAATTGACATAATAAAGTACACATATTTAAGGTGTGCAGTTTGACAGGTTTTTGACATATGTATTTATCTGTGAAATAATCACCAAACTCAAGAAAATGAACATATCCACTATCCCCTTTCTCATCCCCAGGCAGCCATTAATCGGCTTTCAGTTACTATAGTTTGCATTTTCTAGAATTTTATAGAAATGGAATAATATAGTGTGTACTTTTTTTAAATGGAGTATTTTACTCAGTAATTTTGAGATTCATCCATGTTGTAGTGTCCATTTTTTCATTGCTTAATAATATTCTATTGTATGGCTATATCATGTTTATTCACTTTCTGTTATGAAATGCTGTGAACATTATTTATGTATACAAGCCTTTGTATACATAGATATATGCTTCATTTCTCCTGGGCAGATACCTAGATTTGGAATGACTGGTTTATATGATAGGTGCCCATTTAGCTGTCAAATGGTTTCCAAAGGGCCTGTACTTTTCTCACATTCCCACCATCAGTGTATGAAATTTTTAGTTTGTTTACATCCTTGCTGATACTTGGTATGGTTAGGCTTTAATCTTAGCCATTCTAACAGTTATTGGTATCTTGTATTTTTAATTTGTATTTCTAATGGTGTTGAACATCTTTTCATGTGCTTATTTGCCATTGATGTGTCTTCTCTGTTTGAAATGTTTGCCCATTAAAAATTAGGTTATTTGCTTGCTTTCTTTCTTTCTTTTTTTTTTTTTGTTGTTGTTGTTTGCTTTCTTATCATTGTATTTTAAGAGTTCTTTGTATATTTAGGATATGAGTTCTTTATCAGACATATGCTTTTATCAGATATATACTTTTAAAATATATTTTTCCAATCTGTAGCCTATCATTCTCTTAAATCTTAAATAGTATCTTTTGAAGAATGTAAGTTTTAAATTTTGATGAAGTCCAATTTGAAATTGTTCTTTTATGGATTGCGCTTTTGGGACACTCAAGGTCACACAGCTTGACTCATAATTTCTTACAGAAGTTTTATAGTTTTAAGTTTTATGTTTAGGTCTGATCCATTTTGAGTTAGTTTTGTGTATGGAACAAAGTATAGATCAAAATTCATTTTTTGAATATACATATTTAATTGTTCATGTACCATTTGTTGAAAAGCCTATCCTTTACTTCACTTAGGTACTTTTGAGCTTTGGTCAAAAATTAGTTGTTATTGTATGTGTAAGGCCTATTTCTAGGCTTATTCTATTCCATTGATCTGTTTTCTATCTTAATGCCAAAACACTACTGTTTTGATTACTGTGACTTTATGTCTTGAAATCAGATAGTGTTAATTCTCCAAATAGTTATCCCATTTGACTATTACTGGAACTTAGCATTCCCATGTGAATTTTATATCAAATTGTTAATTTCCACAAAAATACTTGCTGAGATTTTGATTGGAACTCTATTGCCTCATGTATCCTGCTGCCTTGCTAAACTTGTTCTCGTAGGTTATGTTGCTGTTGTTTTTCGATTCCATGAGATTTTTGTATGTAGATGAGCCTGTCATCTGTGAATAAGGCACTTTTACTTCTTCCTTTACAATCCGGGTGCCTTTGTTTCTCTTTCTTGCCTTACTACAACTGGCTAGCACCTCAAGTACAAATTTTAGTTTAAGTGGTGGACATGCATTGTTGTTTTCCTGATCTTAGGGATAAAGCGTTAAACTGTAGATTTCTATAGATGGCTTTTATCAGATTGAGGAAGTTTGTTTTTCTTCCTTGTTGGCTTAGAGTTTAAAAGAAATAGGTGTTGGATTTTGTCAAATGCTTTTCTTGCATTTACTGAAATGGTCATGTGGTATTCCTCTTATAGTTTAATATAATGAAGTACATTTATTTTTTTATTTTTTTATGAATTACATTGATTTTTGAATGTTAAACCAACTTTGCATTCCTGGTATAAACCCATTTGGTCATGATACATTGTCTTTATAAAATATTGTTGGATTTGATCTGCTGAAATTGTATTTAGAATTTTTGCATCTATGTTCATGGTGTATATTGATCTGCAGTTTTCTTGGGATTTTTTACATTTTATGTACTGTCTCTGTCCTTATATTATCTTTTCTAATATAAATGTTTGATGTTGTACATTTATTTTCAAGCCCTGCTTTAGCAATAGCTGTTTAAATTTATTGATACTTGTTTTATGGTCCCGAATACAGTCTTATTTTGTTAAACATTTTATGTGAATTTGAGAAGAAGGTATATTCAACTGTTGTTTGGTGGAGTAATTCTGTTAACATTGATCAAATAAGTTTGATTGATAATGTTTAAGTCTACTATATCTTTGCTGGTTTTCTGTTTACTTGTGATATCAGATATTGGCAGAGGAGTACTGAAACCTCCAACTATAATTCTGGATTTGTCTGTTTCTCTTTAAATTCCTTTAGTCTTTGTTTCATATAATTTGAAGTTGTATTATTAAGTATATAAATATTTGGATTTGTTATGCCCTCTTGTGAAATGCCTTTTTTATTCCTGGTAATATTGTTTGCTTAGAAATCGCAAACTTTGTAGAATTAATACCTGTTCTTTTGAAGCTGTTTCAAAAAATAGAAATGGAAGGAAACTTCCAAACTCTTTCTGTGAAGCCAGTATTACCTTGATCCCAAAACTGGACAAAGACCCCACCAAAAGGGAGAACTACAGACCAATATCACTGAGGAACATGGATGCAAAAATTCTCACCAAGATACTAGCCAATAGGACCCTACAGTACATTAAAAGGATTATTCAACATAAGCAAGTGGGATTTATTCCTGGGCTTCAAGGGTGATTCAACATCTGCAAATCAATCAGTGTGATGCACTACATTAATAATAGTAATAATAGAAAGAAGAAAAGGACAAGAAACATATGATCCTCTCAATAGATGCAGAAAAAGCATTTGACAAAGTACAGTATTCTTTCTTGATTAAAATGCTTCACAATGTAGGGATAAAGGGAACATACCTCAATATCATAAAAGCCATATACAAAAAGCCCACAGCGAATATCATTCTCAATGGGGAAAAACTGAGAGCTTTTCCTGTAAGGTCAGGAACACTGCAGGAATGTCTTCTATCACCACTGTTGCTCAACATAGTACCGGAAGTCCCAGCCTTGGCAATCAGATAACAATGTAAAGAAATAAAAGGCATCCAAATTGGCAAGGAAGAAGTCAAACTCTCACTGTTCACAGATGACATGATACACTATGTGGAAAACCCAAAAGACTTCACCCAAAAATTGCTAGAACTCACACAGGAATTGAGCAACATGGCAGGATATAAAATCAATCCACAGAAATCAGTTGCATTTTTATACACTAACAATGAGACAGAAGAAAGAGAAATTAAGGAGTTGATCCCATTTACAATTGCACCAAAAACCGCAAGATACTAGGAATAAACCTAGCTAAAGAGGCAAAGGATCTGTACTCGGAAAACTATAGAAGACTCATGAAAGAAATTGAGGAAGACACAAAGAAATGGAAAAACCTTCCATGCTCATGGATTGGAAGAACAAATATTGTTAAAATGTCTATGCTACCCAGAGCAATGTATACATTCGATGCAATCCCTATCAATACCATCAACTTTTTCCCCTCAGAGCTGGAACAAATAATCCTAAAATTTATATGGAACCAGAAAAGACCTCTGATAGCCAAAGGAATATTAAAAAAACAAAACAAAATTGGTGGCATCACAGTCCCAGACTTCAATTCTATTACAATAGAGCTTGATGTGATCATCAAGACAGCATGGTACTGGCACAAATATACACAGATCAGCGGAACAGAATAGAGAATTTAGAAGTGAACCCTCAACTCTGTGGTCAACTAATCTTTGACAAAGCAGAAAAGAATATCCAGTGGAAAAAAGACAGTCTCTTTAATAAATGATGTTGGGAAAATTGGACTTCCACATGCAGTAGAATGAATCTGGATCATTGCCTACAGCTTACATAAAAATAGACTAAAAAATGGATGAAAGACCTCAATGTGAGACAGGAATCCATCAAAATCTTTGAGGAGAACACAGGCAGCAATCTCTTTGACCTCAGCCTCAGCAACTTCTTCTTAGAAATATCACCAAAGACAAGGGAAGCAAGGGCAAAAATGAACTATTGGGACTTCATCAAAGTAAAAACCTTTTGTACAGCAAAGTAAACAGTCAACAAAACCAAAAGACAACTGACAGAATGGGAGAAGATATTTGCAAATGGCATATCAGTTAAAGGACTAGTATCCAAAGTCCGTAAAGAACTTAAACTCAGAACCCCCCAAAAACAAATAATCCATTCAAAAGAATGGGCAGAAGACATGAACAGACATTTCTATAAAAAAGACATAAAAATGGCTAACAGACACTTGAAGAAATGTTCAATATCACTTGGCATCAGGGAAATCCAGACTAAAACCAAAATGAGATACCACCTCACGCATACTGGTGAGGGTGGAGAGAAAGGGAAACCCTCTCACATTGTTGGTGGGAATGCAAGCTGGTACAGCCACTCCGGAAAGCAGTTTGGAGGTTCCTCAAAAGGTGAAAATAGCACTACCCTATGACCCAGCAATTGCACTACTAGAGATTTACCCTAAAGATACTAATGTAGTGATCCAAAGGGGCACCTGCACCCCAGTGTTGATACCAGCAATGTCCGTAATAGCCAAACTATGGAAAGAGCCCAAATGTCCATTGACAAATGAATGGATAAAGAAGATGTGGTATGTATGTATGTATGTATGTGTACACACACACACACACACACACACACACACACACACAGGAATACTACACAGCCATCAAGAAAAATGAAATCTTGGGAAGCCTGGGTGGCTCAGTTGGTTAAGCGGCTGCCTTTGGCTCAGGTCATGATCGCAGCGTCCTGGGATCGAGTCCCATATTGGGCTCCTTGCTTGGCGGGGAGCCTGCTTCTCCCTCTGCCTCTGCCTGCCACTCTCTCTGCCTGTGCTCGCTCTCTCTCTCCCTCTCTCTCTGACAAATAAATTAAAAAAAAAAAAGAAATCTTGCCACTTGCAACAATACGGATGGAACTAAAGGGTATTATGTTTAGCGAAATAAGTTAATCAGAGAAAGACAATTATCATATGATCTCAGTGATATGTGGAATTTAACAGGATCATGGGGGAAGAGAGGAAAAAATAAAAAGAGAGGGAGACAAACCATGAGAGACTCTTCTTTTTGGCAGGGACTCTTTTTTAATTTTAATTTTAATTTTTATTTATTTATTTTTTTGGGGGGGGACTCTTTTTTTAAATTTAAATTCATTAATAATTAAATTAATTAACATACAGTACATTATTAGTTTCAGAGGTAGAGTTCAGTGATTTATCAGTTTTATATAATACCCAGTGCTCATTCCATCTAGTGTCCTCCTTAATCCCCATCACCCAGTTACCCATCCTCCACTTCCTCCCTTCTAGCAAACGCCAGTTTGTTTCTTGATTAAGAGTCCTTATGGGGTGTCTTCCTCTCTGATTTCATCTTGTTTTATTTTTCCTGTGTTTCTTTCTTTTACTAACCAGAATCATGTTGTATGTATTGTCCTTTGATGTGCTTGTTGGAGGTGGTCTCAGCCTAGCTCACTCCTTTTATTCATTATACGTTCCACAGAATTAGTGTCGCTATTTGGGTTGCTTCATTCTGCTGTTATAATTATGTCCACTTTTGTGCACAGACTTGAATACAGGGACCGGAATCTGAGGGGTAGAGTGTCAGTTTGAGTCCTTGTCAATATGAAGTGAAGGCATGTTGACTTGGCATTGAGCAGCTGGTAGGCCGTGCATGCTGACTTGGGCAGGAGGGCAGCTCGACTGTGAATTTGAGACCCATAGGCTGATAGCATTGTGTGTGACAGGGATATGGCTGGTTTTGCTTTTAACTTTTGTTTTTCTGGGAAACTATCTCTCCTTCTATTCTGAATTAAAGCCTTGCTGGATAGAGTATTCTTGGCTATAGATTTTTTTTCCTTTTAGCACTTTGAGTATACCATGCCACTCTTTTCTGGCCTGTGAAGTTTATGCTGAAAAACTCACTGATAGCCTTATGGGGTTTCCCTTGTACGTAACTGCTTTCCCCTCTCTTGCTCCTTTTAAAATTCTTTATCACTACTTTTGGCCATCTTATTTACTTTGCGTCTTGGTGCAGACCTCTTTGGTTTGGTTTTGTTGGGGGCTCTCTTTGCCTCCTGGATTTGGATTTCTCTTTCTTTCCCCAGATTCAGAAAGTTTTCAACTATTATTATTATTATTTTTTTTGAAGTGGGATTCCTTGTATTTTTTACTCTTTTTTCCCCCATCTTTGTACATATGAATCTATTACAATGAATATATATTACATTTATCTCAACAGCAATAAAAATTTTTTTTTTCCAAAATGTCCAACTGTAGTAAGCACATAATGGTATCCCTTAGTATCAGATTTTTTGTTGTCCAAGCTCACGTCAAAGAGATCTGGTTAAATTATTTGTTCAATCTCCCACTATCCAGATTCCTACATTTTGTTTCTCTAAACTCAGGAACCAAATAGATTTAGTGGTGGAATACTTAAAATTACTTTTTCTATTAGTCTCATTCTTGCCTCCATTTTTTATCCTTTTTTTTTCTTTTTCCTTCTCATATACTAATTTATATATATTTTTTGTAGCTGATATACTTATTGAAAGAACAAATATATCTCTGTAAACTCATTTAAATTCCTTTTGGAACAAGACAGATTACAAATAATATATGTCTAGCATATATAGAAAAATAGAACTTTGTTAAGAAACTCAACTAGAGTAGGTGTACTCTAGGGACAGTGGTAATCCCCACATGATAACTTCCTTCTATGGGAGCAAAGCATTGCAACTAGAATGGACAAAGGATCTTAAGAACCCAATATCCCTCACCATCCGAGGGAGAACTGTTGAGTTGCCTGGAAAAAAAATCAAGAGTCTTCCTTCTCCTGGAACCTGCAGTTGGTGCAGGTGTAGAAGACGGTCTGCCCCTCGTCGGCGGAGCGCATCTGTCGCGTGTGGTAGGCCATTCCCTCGTGACCGCACCGCGGGCAGCGCCTGTCAACCACGGGTACCCTGGAACTCGGGCCCTTCGTCCACCGGCACAGGCGCGGCGGTCCCCGGCTTGTTGAACGCGATGCAGGTGTTCACGACCTTCCCCTCGAAGTCTCGCACCGGGACGCGGAAGCCGCAGCGAACACAGGTGACCGCGTCCTGCGCCCCGGGCAGCGGCAGGACGGAGCCGCACTCCGCACAGAGGTCCACGTCGGACTGGAACCTGGAGCCGGGGCGCGCGCCGTCCATGCTGTGCCGGGTGCGGAGGGGCGAGCGGTCCCCCCGCCGGAGCAAGCGAGCGGCCGCAGCTCGAGCCCCCCTCCCTGCCCGCGCGGTGCACAGTGTCCAGACCCGCGGGCCTCAACTATTATTTTTTTAAATAAATCTCCTGCCCCCTTTTCTAGCTACTCTCCTTCTGGGATCCCTATCATGTGACCATTATGCTTGACAGTGTCGCTGAGTTCCATGGGTCTATTCTCATTTTGAGTATTTCCCCCCGGATCTGCTCTGCTTGATTACTTTCTGTTACTCTGTCCTCCGGGTTTTTGATCTATTCTTTTACTTCCTCTTGTTTGCTATTTATTCCAGGTGGTCCTTTTTTATTTTCATTTAGTGAGTTCAGTATATCTGATTGGTTGTTTTTTAGGTATCCCATCTCCTGGTGGAGGTTCTCATGGATGTCCTGCACTCCTTTCTCAATTCTAGCGAGGATCTTTATGAGCATAAATTTTGTTTTAAATTAAACTCACTATCAGACATATTACTTATCTCTATTTTGTGTAGGTTTCTTGCTATGATTTTGTTCCGTTCTTTCATTTGGGACATATTCCTCTATCTCCTCATTTTGTCTATTGCTCTGTCTGTTTCTCTGTGTTAGGAAAGTCAGCTATGTCTCCCATACTTGAGAGTAGTGGCTTTATGAAGAAGAGGTCCTGTAGTGTCCTCAGTACAGTGTCTCCTTTTCATCAGAAAATGGTGCTTCAGTGGTGTCTCCTATGTGTATTGCTACAGGGGTGTCCTACCATTGTGGTGGACCTCTGTTTGCCTTCAGTCCTGTCTTCAATGGCTCTCTGCCTGTTGTGGGCAGAGTCTGGTACCTGTGTTGTTAGTTGGCTGGCCTGGGGCTGCCTTGGGCTTGAGTTGAGTAAGACCAGATGTTTGCTAGAGATGAAGTGGCACCAAACTGTAGAGCACTTTTCATGTATTGTTCCCTGAGAAGCTTTGTTGGTGGGTGGGGCCTGCAGTCAGGCGAGCTGCCTCTCCCAGGTACTGGGCTCACAGACTGGTTTGTGGTTATCTTCACCTCTCCTTGGAGCAGAATTCAATTTGCAGTGGTGTTGACCATTGTCTGTGGCACTGCTTTGTTGGGATCTTGCCAAGAGCAGTCGGAGGGGGTGGGTCTGCTTCTCTGTGGCCTCTTGTCTGCGTCTGGCTATGGAGAGTCTATTCTGCCAGTCTTCGGGTTGCTTTTTGGATTATTTATGCCAATGTAGGTGTTTCTTGGTGGCCATGTGTCAAGAGGTAAGCCAGGGCCCTCCTGCTTTGCCATCTTCCCAACAGCTGTGTTCAACCATAAGAGACTCTTATTAATAGGAAACAAATTGAAGGTTGATGGAGGGGAAAGGGCTGGGGGATGGGGTAACTGGGTGATGGATGTCAAGGAGGGCATGTGATGTAATGAGCACTGGGTATTATATAGGACTAATGAATCCCTGACCTCTACCTCTGAAACTAGTAATACACTATATGTTAAGTAATTGAATTTAAATTAAAAAAAAAAAATTCCTCACAGGAAATCCTAAAAGAAAAGAAAGAAATTGTCCAAGATAAACTTGGTGTACCTGGATGGCATAGTCATTTGGGGGGGCCAAGTCTTGGTTTTGGCTCAGGTTGTGATCTTGGGGTAGTGAGATCGAGCCCTGTATTAGGCTTAGCAGGGAGTCTACTTGAGCCTCTCTCTCTCTCTTCCTCTCCCTTACTCCACCTATGTTCTCATTTTTTTTTTTTAAAGATTTTATTTATTTATTTGACAGAGAGAGATCACAGTAGACAGAGAGGCCTGCAGAGAGAGAGAGGGAACAGGCTTCCTGCTGAGCAGAGAGCCTGATGTGGGGCTTGATCCCAGGACCCTGAGCTCATGACCTGAGCTGAAGGTAGCAGCTTAACCCACTGAGCCACCCAGGCGCCCGATCCATGTTCTCATTTGCATGCTCCTTTCTCTCTCTCTAAAAGATAAATAAATCTTAAAAAAGAAATCTGCTTTATCTCATATAGTCATTGTAGCCCTCTTTTGAATAGTGTTAAAATTTTATATATTTTTCAATCCTTCCCTTTTTTCTTTATCCTTCAAGTTTTTCTGCAAAGAAGCACATGGTTGGGTGTTGCTTTTTAAAATATAAACCAACAATCTTTGCCTTTTAATTGGAACATTAGACCATTTATTTTTTAAAAAATTACACCAACAAAGTTTTATTTCTTCCTTACATTTCATGTTTATCTCAAGCTGCAGATTGAGTACATCTTTGTTCCACACTTCTTCATTCAAGGACCAATGACCTACCCCTGTCCACAAACAATGGGACTTGTAGCAAATGGAAAAGAGATAGAGTGGAAATACCTCAAAGTATCTATTAGGGAGTGATCCACATAACTTCTGCTTAGATTTTATTGGCCAAAGGAAATCACGTACCCAGACATTATGGAGTGAAGTGGGAATTATAATCTTCTTGCAGGGATGGATCCAAGAAGATATGTACTTTTTTTTTTTAAATTTTATTTATTTATTTGACAGAGAGAAATCATAAGTAGCAGAGAGGCAGGCAATGAGAAAGGGGGAAGTAGGCTCCCCACTGAGCAGAGAGCCCGATATGGGGCTCCATCCTAGGACCCCGAGATCTTGACCTGAGCTAAAGGCAGAGGCTTAACCCACTGAACCACCAGGTACCCTGAAGATATGTACTTTATTATTAATATTTCATCTGCTTTTTTCCTGTATTTTTATCATAGTGTTACTGTATTTTTAATTTATTCACACACTGTAAAATCCATCGTTTTAAAGTGTACAGATATCTTGGTTTTGGGTGTATTACAAAGTTGTGCATCCATTACTACTATCCTATTTCAGGACACTTTTTTTTAAGATTTTATTTTTATTTATTTGACAGAGAGAGATCACAGTAGGCAGAGAGGCAGGCAGAGAGAGAAAGAGGGAAACAGGCTCCCTGCTGAGCAGAGAGCCCTATGCGGGGCTCAATCCCAGGACCCTGGGATCTCGACCCGAGCCAAAGGCAGAGGCCCTAACCCACTGAGCCACCCAGGCGCCCCTTAGGACACTTTAATCACCCCTCACACCCCACCCCCAGAAGAAAGTATCCATTAGTATCACCTTATTGCCTTCTTTCCAGACACTGGTAATTACTAATCTACTTTTTATCTCTGGGTTTGCCTTTTCTGGACATTTCATTATGGAATCATTGAATAGGTGGTCTTTTGTGACTGGCTCCTTTCATGTAACATAGTGCTTCCTAGATTTTTTTTTAAGGTTTTATTTATTAATTTGACAGAGATCACAAGTAGGCAGAGAGGCAGGCAGAGAGAGAGAGGGGGAAGCAGGCTCCCCACAGAGAAGAGAGCCGGATGTGGGGCTCGATCCCAGGACCCTGGGATCATGACCTGAGCTAAAGGCAGAGGCTTTAACCCACTGAGCCACTCAGGCGCCCCTGCTTTCTAGATTTTGAGGAAAATAGGTCATTTTTATTTAATGTGACTATTCATAGGCTTATGTTTATATCCATCATTTTGTTTTATATTGTTTCCTTTTTTTTTTTTAATTTTTTTAAAAATTTATTTATTTGTCAGAGAGAGAGAGAGTGAGCACAGGCAGACAGAGTGGCAGGCAGAGGCAGAGGGAGAAGCAGGCTCCCTGCCGAGCAAGGAGCCCGATGTGGGACTCGATCCCAGGACGCTGGGATCATGACCTGAGCCGAAGGCAGCTGCTTAACCAACTGAGCCGCCCAGGCGTCCCTATATTGTTTCCTTTTGATTTTTCTTCAAAAAATCAAAAATTTTTTGACTTAATGGAATATTTTTTAATGATTCTATTTATTTTATTTTTTGATTTATTAGCTATAACTGTTTTTTTTTTTTAACTGGTTGCTTTAAGGTCAGTAGTAGATATCTTTATTACTATCTGCCTTAAAGGGATCTCATAGTATTTCACATGTTGTGTAAGTACTTAGAATAGTACATTTCCGTTTCTCCTCTCCAGTCCTTCGTGTTAGTTTTGTCAAGCACTTTACTTTTATATATGTTGCAAACCCCATGCAATATTACGATATTTGCTTCAAGCCAGTTACTTTTTAAAGAGATTGAAATAATAGGAAAAAGTCTCATGTATTTGCATATATGGTTTCCATCTTTGGAGCTCTTTGGTTCTTTCTTTAGCTCTAGATTTCCAACTGATAAAATTTTCCTTCTGTCTGAAGGACTTTCTTTAAAAGTTCATATAGTGTGGGACTGCTGTTAACATGTTTGAGTCTTTGTTTTGTTTTTCTTTTGATTTTTAAAGATATTTTCTCTGTGTAGAGATTGACAGTTCTTTTCCCCCCACAGTACTTTAATGATGTTTCATTGATTTCTGTCTTGCATTGTTTTCATTGGGAAATCTGATCCTTTCCTTATTTTTGTTCCTGTGTATCTTTTTTACCCATCTCTCTTTTTTTTTTTAAGATTTTATTTATTTATTTGTCAGAGAGAGAGAGAGAGAGCGAGCACAGGCAGACAGAGTGGCAGGCAGAGGGAGAAGCAGGCTCCCTGCCGAGCAAGGAGCCTGATGTGGGACTCGATCCCGGGACCCCGGGATCATGACCTGAGCCGAAGGCAGCCACTTAACCAACTGAGCCACCCAGGCGTCCCAACCCCAATCTCTTTTTAAGAGTTTCTTTTTTCTTTATTTCTGGTTCATGCACTTTAATTCTGAGGTGCCTTATTGTGCTTTTTTAAAAAATTAAGTTATGAGAGAGCATGTGGGTGAGGGAAGGAGCAGAGGGAGAGGGAGACAAGAAGACTGCCTGCTGAGCAGGGAGCCCAAAGCAGGGCTCTGTCCCAGGACCCTGAGATCATGACCTGAGCCAAAACCAAGAGCTGGATACTCAACTGACTGAGCAACCCAGGTGCTCCTGTACTTTTCTTCTTGTTTCTTATATTGGAGTTTTGTTGAACTTCTTGTAAATTTATAGTTTTCTTCAAATTTGGAAACTTTTTGAGCATTTTTTTCTTCAAAAGTTTTTTTTGCTTTCCTCCTCTTCAGAGATTCTAATTGCACAAATACTAAGTCCCTTGATGTTATTCCATAGCTCAGTGTGAGAATTGTTCATTTTTTGTGAAAGTTTCTACTGCTGTGTATTCAAGTTCACTAATACTGCTTTCTGCCATGTCTAATTTGCCATTAATCCCATCCAGTATGTTTTTCATCTCTCACATTGTGGCTTATCTCTAGAAGCTGGAACCAAGTGTTATTTGTATGTCTTAAGTACTTATATTTCAAATGTACAGAAGTATAGTCACAGTAAATTTTAATGGCCTAATAAGCACTTACAGATAGTGGCTAAAGGGAATGAAGTATTTGTAAGTTTTGAATTGGGTTAATATAGTTTGCAAAAATAATTTTTGGTGCTGAGTTTTAAGCGACCAGAGTTGAATTTATTTTTATGGTTGTGATCAGTAATTATTGTACAACTAAAATATATAAATCACTATATTAAAAATTATTGTGACTGGGGCGCCTGGGTGGCTCAGTGGGTTGAAGCCTCTGCCTTCGGCTCAGGTCATGATCCCAGGTTCCTGGGATCGATCCCCGCATTGGGCTCTCTGCTCCGCGGAGAGCCTGCTTCCTCCTCTCTCTGCCTGCATCCCTGCCTACTTGTGATATCTCTCTCTCTGTCAAATAAATAAATAAAACCTAAAAAAAAAATTATTGTGACTGAAGTATGGATATAGATGAACTTTTTTCCAAGTAATTCACAGTTTATTTGGGAATACCAGATGTGCCTTGTGTATATGTTAATATCTAAAGAATAATTACTAGAGTTTGAAGATGCTTAGAAAAGGGGTACCTGGATGGCTCAGGGGGTTAAAGTCTCTGCTTTCGGCTTAGGTCATGATTCCAGGATCCTGGGATTGAGCCCCGCATAGGGCTCTCTGCTTGGCAGGGAGCCTGCTTCCCTTCCTTTCTCTCTGCTTGCTTGTGATCTCTGTCTGTCAAATAAAAAAATAAAATCTTAAAAAAAAAATGCTTAGAAAAGACTTTTTTTTTAGTATAAAAATGGCAATATTTTAGAAAATGATAATTTAAGAAACATGAAAATATCAAAACTCAAGCGAACTGTTTTTCTTTCTCATAGTTTTACTGCAATTATAACTTTTAAAATATCAGTGCATGTGGCAACACCAGAAGGATGTGAAGAAATGGTTCAGTACAATATCAAAGATCTTGTTTGATGAAAGTTAATAATTGATAGCCTTAAGGTTGAAATGGGATACCTGTTTTTTTCCTATGTGTTAAATGTGTTTTTCATTTTAAAAATACAAAGGCTTTGGCAGAGATGAATTTAGGAAGGTAAGTTTCAAGTGTGATAGCAGTGCATTTTAATTGAGGGGAATTGTTGCTAATTTAAAAATAAAAAAAATTTTTAAATAATTTTTTTATAAACATATAATGTATTATTAGCCCCAGGGGTACCGGTCTGTGAATTGCTGGGTTTACACACTTCACAGGCTAATTTAAATTTTTAATGGGCCATTATTTGTGTGGTTTAAAAGTTTGGCATTGTAACCATGTTTATTTCCTTTTACATTCTTTGCTTTTTAACAGATTTTTGGAGGGATATGAGATTAAGGAAATGGATAAGTGTTGTTTTAAACTAAAGTAAATGTATTTTATGTATGTTTAAATATAGTAAGCAGGAATCTTTGAAACCTTAATTTATATATCTTTATCCTACCAACATCTGGATATATACTGTCCAGTTGGTAGCCATAAGCCAGATGTGGCAGTTGAGTACCTGAAATGTGGCTGGTCTGAATTGTTATGTGCTAGAAAAGTAAAATGTATACCAGATTTTGAAGAATATCTCGTTAATTAAATTTTTATTACATGCTAAAATGGTATTTTGGCTATATTTGGTAAAATTATTAAAATTAACTACACTTTTTTTATACTTTATATGTGGCTTATAGAACATTTAAACTGATAGAAGGGGCTTGTAGTACATTTCTGTTGGGCAGGGCTGATCTAGATGATCTAACTTTCATCTTTATAATTTTACTACTAAAGCATTATTTTGTTTTCCTGAGGATACTCTCTATAACACAACCAAGAATATTAAGGAATTTAAAAGCTTGGAAGCAAAATAGATCTTTCCAAGTCTCTCTGTTAAAAAGTTCATATATTTTCAATCATAGGAGAGGCCTTTAAGATCTTCACACAAATTCCTTATTCTTTTTCTTTTCAATGAGGATTGTTTTGCACTTTGTATCAGTTGTCTGATTTCCTAAGGAATTTGATGATGTAATTAAGAGAATTTATTCTTCTACATTTTCTGTTGCAGCTAACTTAGCTTCACATTGTGGTCTTAAATTAAGATATCTTAGAAGTTAAATCCGCTGTGCTTGTCTGTCTGGAATGTCTACATAAAAGTAATCCCCAAACCATCAATTTCTGGTCAGGATATTTGGGAGGGAGGTGCAAGTCTCCAGTGTTTGCCTTCTCTGAGACCTCATCTTAAACAGAAGCAAAAGAAAAACCCTCATGCTTTCAGAACTAGAGAGATCCCTGTCCTGGAGGCACCCCACTGAGCGTTGTCTCTGAATTGTTTCCTGTGCTAATTCCTTGTGCTTTCTCTTAATTCTCCCCTTTTTGTTTTTCTTCCTCTGAGACTTGAATTTGTGCTTGATGATGTTGATGTGAAAGGGTGTGACTACCTTGTGAGTCAGGCAAGTATTTTGTTGCTGCTGATCTGCTGTTCTTTTAGCTTGCTAGTTGCTGTTTTTCTCCCAGTACATTCATATCCTGTTTCTTTGATGTAACATTACAAGAGATATTTGAATCCCATGTTTGGAAAGCTGATTCCCCTGCAGTAAGTGCAGTGTATTTAGCTTTCCAAGTGTTTTTCTTATATAACAATTTTTTACCTTAGCTTTTCTTAGATCTTTCCTTGGGTCTTTGTAAATTATCTTAGCAGTTTACACATTTCCAAATGGTATGGTGACCTCTTGCTGTTGTATTCTGATCTTTTAGTTCTGGTATCCATAGGAAAGTATTATGCTGAGTACAAAAGAGAATTAACAAAGTTTACTATCAACTCTTCGCAAGTAGGGTATTTCCCCATTGTCTGTGGAGGATACATTTCCAAGAATGGCATGGGTGTCTGCAACCGCAGATAGTACTGAACTATGTATATATTGTTTTTTTCTATACATACGTACCTGTGATAAAGTTTAATTTATAAATTGGGCACAGTAAGAGATTAGCAACAATAACTAATAATACAATAGAACAATTACAGCGATATAGTGTAATAAAAGTTGTGTGAATAAGGTTTCCCTCAAAATATTTTTATGTGCTGTTCTCTTGTGGTGCTGTGAGATGGTAAGACGCCTACCGATGAAGTGAGGTGAGTAACCTAGGCATTGTGACATAGCATTAGGTCAGTGTTGACCTTCTGACCATATGTCAGAAGGAGAATCATCTGCTAACGGACCCCAGTTGATCGTGGGTAACTGAAACTGCAGGAAAGTGAAGCTGCGGATAAAGGCGGGTTGTGGGACCCTACAGTAATTGCTAGATTTCCATTTGTAGGCTTCACCTCTCTTCTCAGGTTCACACTTGTGTTTTCCATTGCTGTGCTTCTTACCTATACTGATGTCCCCCAAGTACTTCATACTCTCAAATAGCCAAAAGAGAACCCATTGTTTTCCTTCCCCTCTACTGTATTTTTCAGTCATAGTGTTATTGTGAGAGGCATTTTCTTTGATGTTCATCAAGTGTGCACTGCCACACACAAGCTACTCCTTTTTTTCTCATATGCCCATCATGAAGTACACACTCTGCGGTTTTCCTTAGATGGGTGACCCCTGGTAAGGATAAGGTTCAGTTTTCAGTAGCAAAGATACGGTGAAGTAATCTGCCCCCAAAAATAAAACTCTATGTTGGCATATTCCCTTGTTCTCAGTTTAGTCACGAGTTCTCTACATTAGGAACTGGAAATGCTTTTTCTCTGCCAAGTCTTCTAAGCTTCTGCAAGCAGCCAAACCTAGTCTTTCTCTATCTTTGATGCTACTTGAAGTGAAATCTAACTGAAAATTAGCACCCCCATCTCAGATAATGTGGGGCTATAGCCATTTTGAATGCTGTCCTTAGAGCTGGAGCTACTCTAACAAAAACTTGGGAGTTGCTTACGTAGACTGAGGGTTATGTATTCTCCAGGCAGTGAAGATCCAACCTCTGATGTCTTAGTCTGGCAGCATTCTGAGAGATGAATAGATTTGGGCTTGTGAATTACTGTATAGCAGTGGCAGGTTAAAAAATGTCCAGGAGGGGACGCCTGGGTGGCTCAGTTGGTTAAGCGACTGCCTTCGGCTCAGGTCATGATCCTAGTGTCCTGGGATTGAGTCCTGCAGGGATCCTGCTTCTCCCTCTGCCTCTGCCTGCCACTCTGTCTGCCTGTGCTCGCTCGCTCTCTCTCGCTCTCTCTGACAAATAAATAAATTAAAAAAAAAAATGTCCGGGAGGCCACACAGACCTGTGGGTAATGCCTTTGATTGTAGCATACAATATTCCTGCTAGGCCAGTATTCTTTTCCTTGAATCTGATAAATTTCTTCTTATATTAGTCATATGGAAATTACAATGGGATGGAAAGATAGTGTCCTTTTTTGCAATAAATCTGTGCAAGGCCATGAACCCACTTGCTCTGGAAAGAGGAAAGCAAGTACATTTTGAATAGACTTCTTAGTAGTCCAAGGACCTATGAGTAATGCAGTATTACCATTTTCCCAGTTGCTGGTCTGGAGTCTTTGGAAATTGTTGACATTTTCAGGTAGTACGTACTCTCTGCTACCGTGTCAGAATATTTCAGTTATATTGAAACTGCGTGGCAACCAGTTTAGGAGTCTTCCTGAGTTGTTTCACTGTACTTAGCAAAAAGGAATAAAAATACTTGATTCTAACTACACATTCTATAAAGTCTACATTTTCTTCCCCCCTCCTCCCCAAGATTTTATTTATTTGAGAGAGAGAGACAGAGCATGAGCAGGGGGGAAGAGGTGGAGGTAGAGGGAGAAGTAAACTCCCACTGAGCAGGGAGCCTAATGTGAGGCTTAATCTCAGAACCCTAAGATCTTGACCTGAGCTGAAGGCAGACGCTTAACCAACTGAGCCACCCAGGTGCCCTATGTCTACATTATCTTAATGAATGTGTAAATTCTTTTGCTGTGTATCATGACATGGAAGCTCAGCAGGGAGAGTCTTGACAGCATCAGTTCAAGTATTAGTTCTGGAAAATGTTCCAACTCTCTAACAGAAGACTTCTTCATTATACCTATAGCATTGAAAAAATTTCTAAATTTTATCTTTAGAAAAATCTGAAATTTGCTAGAATGACCAACTATTTAGAAAAGGGAAAAAATGGAATAATGGTCATATTTTCCTTTCTTTACACAATAGATACATTTAGGGGCACCTGGTGGTGTAATCGGTTAAGAGTCTGACTCTTGGTTTCAGCTCAGATCATGATGTTGGGGTCCTGGGATCCAGCCCCACGTTGGGCTCTGTGCTCATCATGGAGTCTGCTTGGGATTCTCTCTTTTCCTCTCCTTGTGCCCCTCCGGCTCATGCCGTCTCTCTCTGTCTCTCAAATAAATAAATCTTAAAAACAAAACAAAACTAAATACATTTAATATATTAAAAAAGGTCCTTTTCAAAATAATAGTCATTATTAAAAAAAAGCTTTAAAGGGCTTTCAACAATAGAAAGCAGTAGTTTCTCACCTATTTTTCACTGCTGTTAGTGTCATTAACCACAGACGGTATTTTCTATAAATATTTATAAAGTTGATATATAATATGCAATCAGAGAAATGCTCAGTTCTTTTATTTTTTTAAAGATTTAATTATTTAATTGACAAAGAGATAGAGAAAGAGCACAGGTAAGCAGAGCGGCAGGCAGAGGAGAGAGAGAAGCAGGCTCTCTGCTGAGCAGGGAGCCCGATGTGGGGCTCAATCCCAGGACCCCGGAATCATGACCTGAGCTGAAGGCAGTTGCTTAACCAACTGAGCCACCCAGGCACCCCAGAAATGCTCAGTTCTTAAGTATAGTTTGAGTTTTGATAAATTTGTGTATAACCCACATGCCCATTAACACATAGATGATTTCTATCATGTTAGAAAATTCCTATCATCCCAGAAAATTCCCTTGTGCCCTTTCTAGCAACTTCACCCCACTGAAATTTCTCTTCTGATTTTTATACTCATAGATATATTTTACCTGTTATTTTTTAATATAACGCTTTTTTGAGCTATAACTCATATACATACAGTTCATCAGTTTAAAGTATACACAATTCAGTGTTTTTTCACATATTCAGAGTTGTATAATCATCGCTACAAGAGAGCACATGTCTATTAGCTGTCATTGTCCTTTCCTTCTTGCTCCTTTCACTTCTACTCTAGTTCTCAGCAAAAGCTAATCTACTTTTTTAGTTCTAGATATTTTATATAGGAAACCTACAATATGTTTCCCTTTGTGACTTTTTCACTTAGCATAATGTTTTAAGGTTTGTTCATGTTGTTGCATGTACCAATATTTTACTCCTTTTCATGACCAAATAGTATTCCTTTATATGGCTATATGAGTGTTTTTTAACAGTTGATTTAACAGTTTATTTAACAGTTTATGGACAGTTTTAATAGCTTAATGGACAGTTTAACAGTTGATGGACATTTGGGTTGTTTCCACTTTATTGGCTAATATGAATAATGCTGAACATTTGTTGCGTAAGTTGTGTACCTGTCACCCCAGGAAACTGCACGTCCATTAGCAGTCACCCCCTATCCCTTCCTGGGCACAGATTTTCATTTCTCTCGGTTATAAACATAGGAGTGGAATTGCTGGTTCACATGATAATTCTTTGTTTAATTATTTGAAGAATTACCATACTGTTTTCCAAAGTGGTTTTACCATTTTACATTCCCATAAGTAGTATCTAAGGGCTCCTATGTCTCCATTTCTTCACCAACACTTGTTATTATGTTTTTTTTTATTATAACCATCCTAGTGGTTGTGAAGTGGTGTGTTCTTATGGTTTTGGTTTGCATTTCCCAAATGACTAGTGATGTTGAACAACTTTTTATGTGCTTATCGGCCATTTGTATATCTTTTTTTGGGAAAAATGTCTATACTGGTTCTTTGCCCATTTTTAGATGGGCTGTTTGTCTTTATCACTGAGTTGTAAGTTTCTTATATGTTCTAGATAAAAGTCTTCTGGGTTGCAAATATTTTTTCCCATTCTCTGAGTTTTCTTTTCACTTTCTTGAAGGCATCCAAGAAGGTGTGAAACATTTTTAAAATTTTGTTAAGTTCAGTTTGTGTGTGTGTGTGTGTGTGTGTGTGTATTGATTTATTTAGTCACTTGTGCTTTTGGTGTCATATTTAAGAAGGCTTTACCTAACCCAGAGTCATGAGAACTTACTCCTGTTTTTTCTTCAATACTACACTGTTCTTGAACTTAACATATGCAGAATCATGTAGTATATGCTTTTTTGCATCTGGCTTCTTTCACTCAACCTAACATTTATAAGATTCGTCTGTGTTATTATATGTATCAGCAGTTTGTTTCTTTTTATTGTGGAGTAATATTGCAATGAATAAATATATCATAATATGATCACTTATTTTTTCTGGATATTTGGTTTGTTTCTGGGTTTTAACTATTATGAATAAAGCTTCTGTGAACTTCAAGTCTTTCTCTTGTTGGATCATATGAAAATGTATTTAGCTCTAAAAGGTGGTTGAAGTATGACATCAGTATATGACAGTTAACAATTACTCCCATCCTAGGCAACACTTGTGGTCAATCTATAAAATTGTAGTCATTCTACTGTATACATAGTTTGATTTTTTTTTAAATTTTTATTTTTTATAAACATATTTTTATCCCCAGGGGTACATGTCTGTGAATCGCCAGGTTTACACACTTCACAGCACTAACCATAGCACATACCCTCCCCAATGTCCATTACCCCACCCCCCTTTCCTGACCCCCTCCCCCCAGCAACCCTCAGTTTGTTTTGTGAGATTAAGAGTCACTTATGGTTTGTCTCCCT